>ML788525.1:147140-173216 GCA_009831015.1 Picea engelmannii | reverse complement strand
CACAGTTTCGAAGTTGGTGATGAAGTGTGGCTTTACATCAGCAAGGAAAGGCTTAAAGGAGAAGGTAAAAAGTTGAAACCAATTCGATATGGTCCCTTCAAAATTGTCGGCAAGATTGGTAACAATGCTTTTCATTTAGATTTGCCTCCATATATGCAGATGTATGCAGTTGTTAATGCTGAGAATTTGAAGTTGTATGAGCCTCCGTTGATCGATGATCAAGGAGAGCATGTTCAGATTCCTTCCATAGATGATTTTTCTCCAGAGTATCTAACAGAACTGCAAGAAGACACCATACTTGACAGGAGGATGTGAACTTCGAAGCGAGGAAATGTGGAGTATTTGCGAGTTGGTCTTAAATGGACGAATCGAAGCAAGGCCAAGTGGATTGAGGTTGGAAGGGTGAGGGAACTATACCCTCATCTTCACATAGGCTGAGATAGTCTTTTGGAGGTCCAAAAGCTTTCCAATGGGGAGGTGTGATCAGGGGATCAAATTTTGCTCAATTTTCAAAGTGCTCAGAATGCAACGAAAATAGTGCCATTGCGTCTGTCTCGTCTTCCTGATTCCGGCGGTATATTTACTTTCTCAAATGGAGTCCGTATGGAGGAGATATCGTGATCTGTCCGCCAAGCCAAATAGGCAAAATTTTTGGATGCTGACTGTACCTGTCTGTACAGTCCGTACGGTGACGTGGCAGGATCGTACGACCGTACGGTGATGACATGGCAGTTGTTGACTGGTTGGTTTCTGGCGAATTGGGTGAGGACACGTGTCTGATTGGCAAGTAATATGAAGACACGTGGCCCAATCCAATGGCGCCACGTGTCCTTCGTTTATTGGTTAATTGGGTTTATATAAAATATTATGGGGGCCACGGGGTTCGACCCCCGGACCTCCCCACAAGCCAACGCCTTCTCACGACCGCCCGGCCATTGGGCCACACAATAGTTCTTATTAACTATATGTGTTTGAATATATTTAAGTTTGTGTAATTGTAATATGGGCGGGGGGTCGGGCCGGGGCTTAGCCCCGGCCCGTGGTTCCGTTACAAACATATAACCGTATGCTTTAAATTTTGCGCGGAGTTATATGTATAACCCATAGTTTATTAATACATGTAACCGTTGTATATTATATGGTGCGCGCGATTTATAATCGCATACGTATATGCTATGGTTTGCACATTGTAATAGCCATGCGCGCGGGGTTTAACCCTAACCATTGGTTAATATGCATACCCCGTGGTTTGACCGGTGGCGCGGAAGTTATACAACGAACTAACCACCGTTTGCCAAAGCGCGCGGTCCTATGCGCCATGTGCCCAGACGCTGAGGTGGTTAGGGGCTGGCGCGCCCTTAACCGTCCTACGGTTTGTACCGGTGCGCGGTTATGTACGGGACTGATATTTTACGCTTAAAAGAGCGTGTGAGCCAGGTTTGTGGAAGAAGGTGTGCAATTTGTAGAACTAGAGACAACAAGCTTGGAGAAGGAGACTTCCAGGAGGCCTATCTTTCTCATTTTTCGACCGTTTCAAGTGCCAAAAGAGCCCAGACAGGGGTTTTGGGATGCTGGGAAGCCATTGGAGCAGTCAGTTTGTCAGTTTGAGCATTGTAAGACATGTTTTTGAGCACTTTTTGAGCAATTAATAATCATGATCCATAGGAAGCTGGACCAAGAGATGTAGCCCATAAGAGGGGTGAACTCCTTTATCAATTGATGTGCACATGTGTTATTGTTCAATGTTTATGTTGTTGTCTATGTGTATTTTGCATAAGTAATCCTTAATTTATGTGTTGCAAATTGATCCGGTTGCTTTAAACACATAACATTTCACTTGTAATAATTATTCAAGTTTTTCAAGTCTTCTTCATTTTTAGATCACGACTTGAAGAACTTCTAAAGAAAAAGTATATACGCCCAAGTGTGTTAGCTTGGGGTGCCCCGATATTATTTGTGAAAAAAAAGGATGTGACCTTGAGGCTTTGCAGTGACTTCAAGCAACTGAATAAGGTGACTGTGGAGAACAAGTGTCCTTTTCCAAGGATAGATGATCTTTTTTATCAGTTGAAGGATGCAAAGGTATTCTCCAAGAATGACCTCAGATTAGGCTATCATCAAGTGAGAATCATAGAATAAGACATCAACAAGATTGCTTTTAGGACGAGGTATGGCCATAATGAATTTACAGTGGTGCTAATTAGATTTTCAAATGCACCAGCTATCTTCATGTGTTTAATGAATGGTATTTTCAGAAATTACTTGGAAAAGTTTTTCATTGTCTTCTTGGATGACATTCTTATCTATTGTAAGTCTAAATAAGAGAATGAGCAACACTTGAGGATGGTGCTACACGTATTGAGGGAGCATTGGTTGTATGCAAAATTTAGCAAGTGCTCATTTAATCAAAGACAAATACATTATTTGGGGCATATCATCTTAGAAGAAGGGATATCAATAGATCCTGGAAAGATAAAATCCATTGAGGGATGGCCAGTACCAAGGAATGTCTCGGAGGTGAGGTCATTCATGGGACTGGTAGGATATTACAAAATATTTATTGAAGGTTTCTCAAAGATTGCACAGCCAATCACTTCCTTGCAAAAGAAGGGTGTGAAGTTTGAATGGACCTTTGAATGTGAAAATAGCTTTCAACACTTGAAGAATTTATTGACAAGTGCACCAATTTTGAGGATTGTTGATCCAAATGAATATTTTGTTGTGTGCATTGATGCATGCAAAGAAGGGCTTGGAGGAGACCTTAGTCAAAGTGTACATGTGATATGTCATGAGTCCAAGAAGTTAAAAGAGCATGAGAGACATTATGCCACTCATGATTTAGAATTGGTAGCCATAATGCATGCCTTGAAAATGTGGAGGCACTATCTCATGGGAAGAATATTTGAACTGAGGACAAGCCATAGTGGTCTAAAATATTTGTTTGGAAAACCAACCTTGAATGCCAGACAAAGTAGATGGTTGGAATTCCTCAGCGAATATGACTTTGAGATAAAACATATCAAAGGAAAAGAGAACAAGGTGGTTGATGCACTCAGAAGAAGGGTGCATGAGATGCATGCTACAACCATTAGCATGTACAAATCTGATTTGAAGGACAAAATTGTGGAAGCTGCAAAGTCAAATCAACACTATATGGAGACAAAGGAAAAATTGCAGCAACGTAATTTGCAACAGAAAATTGAAGATTATGAGCTAGGAGAGAATGAAACTCTCATGTGCAGGGGAAGAGTTTATGTGCCTAATTCTCAAGAGTTGGAAAATCTGGTGCTGAGAGAGATGCATAATGTTCCTTATGCAGGACACCCAGTTTACCAAAAAGTAATTGCAACCATCAAGATCTAATATTTCTATCCATGCATGAAGAAGGAGGTGGTTGATTATATAGCCAAATGTCTTGAATGTCAGAATTGACACCTGGCTGGTTTGTTACAACCATTTCCCATTCCTGAGTGGAAATGGGAAGTGGTGACAATTGATTTTATCACCAAGCTTCCAAGAATAGTGAAGCAACATGACTCCATCATGGTGGTGGTGGATAAGCTCACTAAAGCTGCTCATTTTATTCCAATAAAGCTAACTCACAAGGCAACCAACATTGAAGATATCTATATGAGAGAAATTGCCAAGCTTCATGGTGTGCCTAGGACAATTGTTTCTAATAGAGATCCCAAGTTTACATCAAAATTTTGGATGAGATTATTCAAAGGATCTGGGACAAATCTAAACTTTAGCACAACCTATCATCCAGAGTCAGATGGGAAAATAGAGAGGCTCAATCAAGTGATTGAAGATATGTTAATGATGTATGTGACGGATAAACCATAAAAATGAGAAGATTAGCTACACTTAGTTGAGTTCACTTATAATAATGGGCACCAAGCATCTTTGAAGATGAGCCCATTTGAAGCATTATATGGCATAAAGTGCAATACGCCAATGAGTTGGGACAACCTAGTAGAAAGAGTAGTGGTTGGGCCAAAATTGCTAAGGGAATTGAAGAACAAATGGTAAAGATAAAGCAGAATTTAAAGGCTACCCAAGCAAGGCATAAAATTTATGCTGATAAGGGAAGAACTCACAGAGATTTTAAAGTGGGTGACCATGTGTTCTTAAAAGTGAAGGCCAAGAGAAGTTCTTTGAAGTCGGGGAATTGTTCAAAACTAGCTGCAAGATATTGTGGACCCTTTGAAATCTTGGAGAGGATTGGTCCTAGCTTGCACCACCTGCATCCATGTGCATTCATAATGTATTCCATGTGTCTTTACTTAAAAGGTATGTATTTGATGCTAATCATGTAATTGATTGGAACATGATTTAGGTGGAGCAAGAAGGAGACTTCCGAGTTCAGCTGGTGTGCATATTGGATCGGAAAGTCAAGTTGCTCTGGAATTGAGCAATAGGATTGGTAAAGGTCCAGGACCTGTTACGGTCTTGAAGATGCAACCTAGGAACATGAAGATGCCACACGGGAGGAGTACCTGCATCTTTTTGAATATTGTTAAATATTTTGGATTGTACATGTGTATATAATGCACTAAGGACAATGCATAAATAAGGGGGAGGGGAATGTAATACCCCTAAACTAAACTCCAATTGTGAATATACATATAGGCTAGTGATTCAAGATATTTTGGGTTAGAGTTCCTTATATATATGTTTTGAGGCTAGAGTGCCTTTGTGATTATTAGGCCAGAGACCCTAGATGTTAAAAGGGACAACGTGCCTATCATTGTAATATGAAATCACACTCAAATTATTAATAAAAATGTGTCATTGATGCAAACCAACCAAACAAAAGAGTATGGGGGGATAAAATTCCACTATAAGGGAAAGGGGGATAGGAGTCTAGGAAGAGGCTCTAAGCCAAGGGGGAATATTATATTAATATTTCCTAAAGTCTAAATCATGATATATCTTATCCTAAGTTCCTAGGGATGGGGAACGTATCACCAAGTGGGGACAAGATAGCACCCAATATGATAAGTGTCAAGTTGGGAACATACATACTTAAAGTAAGAACTCAATACATTTATCCATCATTCACTATTACCATCCGTACACTCCCTGCCATCCAGGATTGGTACTATACCTTGGGAGGTTGGAGCTGATTGTAACCAGTAGACTTGGTTAGCTTGAGGAGAAGAAGCGGGTTGTCAGGAATGTGTGCATTATGAAGAAGTGGGTTCAAGCCCGTGAGCATTCTCTCTGGGTGAGAGAACTGTTGGGAATTGTTTTTCCTATGTGTTGGGAAATAACTACATAGCTCTGAGACTTTATGTCCGACCTATTTTTGAAGCCCCGAAAGGGAAGTGGGGTACACTTCTTGGGGTGGGACGGGCTGTGGGAAATGAGAGGTTGTAGGCTAGTTGCAACAATTGGCACCTTTACCTGAGTTTTATTGTGCTATTTAGACCTTAGTCTTGCTTATGAAGCCTTTCCTGGTGGAGTTTCTAGCCTCAACTCGAGGGTGACCTGATGTTGTGAGTTTATGAGCAGTGTAGTCTATGGTTGGGAGGAAAGTCTGAGTTTTGCACACAGTTTTTAAATTATTAAAAAGATAAGTGTTATTTATCGATGTTTTTGTGCTATTTACTGTGTGAATGATTATTTAAATTCTATATTTTTTATTATACATGTCTATGCATGAAATGTATGATGTTAGATTGCCTAATTCTGAGCATATGCAAAGCATGTTATTGATTAAATTGTATCAGGGATGAAAATTTTGTGTGGCATGGCTCAACTAGGTAGTTGGGTACATCACATTGTGGTATCAGAGCTAAGAATAAAGGTAATGAGACTCCGCTAGGTGGTTTAGTACGTTACAATATTGGATACCCACTTATGTTGCTCTGGTGAGGATAACCTTTATTCAAGAAATTACTTCATGTTACGATGTCAATCTTGATCTAGAAACATCACCCTGTGAGATATGGATGCTAGGTCTCTACTATATGCAGGATGACCATCATATCTTTCTCATATGTGGAATTACCCAAATTGCGGTCACATGAATGATTATTGGTGAAAGCCAAGGGGCACCCTTCTTGCTTAAATAGTGCTCCAAGACCTCTGCCCAAGGCACCACATTCTAAGACAAAAGTATTAGTAAAATTTGGCACTACTAATACTAGAGTAGTGCACATGACATCCTTTAAGGTTGAGAAGGCATGTTCAACGGCCACACTCTAGACAAAGGCATTCTTTTTTAATAGTGAAGTTAAGGGAGCAACCATTTTTCCATAATTTTCCACAAAATTCCTATAGTAGCATGTAAATCTTGAGAATCCACGTGAGCTCTTCAAGGTCTTGGGATGGTGCCAATCTTACATAGCTGTGAATTTCTTGGGATCAACTCATACTCCCTTCTAATTTACAATGTGACACAAGTATTCAGGAATAGTTGGTGGTCCCGTAGGATTTGCAAGGATTTATCAACATGCTCTATGTGGTATTCTCGTGTTTTTCTATGGATCAAGATACATCAATGAATACTAGCATAAAATTGTGTAGGAAGGGTCACAATATCTTGTTCACGAAGCTCTGGAAGGTGGATGGAGCATTGCAAAGGCTAAAAGACATCATTAAAAACTCATAATGACCTTCATGTGTACAAAATGTGATCTTAGGTATGTATGCAACTTCCATCCCGATTTAGTGGTATATGGAATGAAGGTCAAGTTTAGTGAAAAACTTGGCTCCATGAAGTTCATCCAAGAGGTTGTTGAGGAAAAGATATGAAATGATCTTACTCAAGCATTTTCAGATTCTGCTTTGCTAAAGCAAAGTAGACGGGAATATCACCCTATGTTTATAGCCATCAAAATTAATATCCTAACTCACAAGTATTGATTACAAGTGCTTAGGCTAGTCTTTTTATAAATAAAAGCTTGTTGGAAAATTCATTTTTTATATGATTTTCTGAATATAACAGTTGCTGAAATAAATGTAGAGATAGAAGCAAAGACACCAAAATGATAATCAAGACAGATGAGACATAAATCAATCCTTTATTTCATTCCAATTCACCAAAGAGTCACTTTCTTTACAAAATTTCATGAAGAAATTTCGAACCAAAGTCAAACTTAGACATCCCCGATGGAACATACAAAAGGACCTCTGATAGAAAATAAAAGACTGAACTATAAAAGCTGGATCAACTTGCCACAGATTGCCGCCCACTTGACTCTGCACAATAGCCTTTGCCAGTCATGAAAACTAATTCACAAACATACAAGTCTACACAGACTATCAAAGATAGATCAACACCTCTGAAAAACAAGTGTCTGAATGATGTAATTCAACCCCGAATCTTGTTGTCTACAATAAGACCCTACTATCCTAAAAAAGAATTAGGCTTGTGATAAATTAAGGAATGAATGAAAAATGAACTATCTCAACATAAACTCAAAGAGCAGACCTTAATATGCTTCTCCTTCTATCCTCCTCTTGTTCCTCCCTTTCCTTCAACCTTTAAGCAAATTAGAATTGGTTGAAGTAGTTGAATTACCTCATTAGTTAAGTTAACTAAAAACTCAACCAACTTTTTAGTTAAGGGGGAAAAGTAATAAATGATAATAAGGGTTTTAAATAAATATTAACTAGTAGGTGGGACCCCTTGTGACTCCCTTTATCTCTTAACAATCATAACATAACTAGTTAATTAAGAAAAACACCCTTCCTTGTGACTCCCATCATCACATTCACATTTGACAATTTCTCATTGACATTTGAAATTATTTTCAAAAAAAATATATTACTCATATACCCAAATAAAACATGTTGTCCAAAACTTCTAAAGTCAACTGTCATCAATAATACATAAAATGAAAACTCAAAGACCATATTTCCCACTTTGAGATGCAATATTTCCTTGATTGTTGTTGTCACCCTTCGATTTTTCTGAATTTGCCTTTGGCTGCATTGAGCCTTAAGGCCTAATTTCGTTGATCACATGAGAACAATCGTCCCTCAAATGCATCCAGGAAGACACGGATTTATCAGAGCCATTAGAGGGTGAGGAAGGGGCAACAGTGGATTTTCCTTTATCAGGGGCATGGTGGGCCTCGATTTTCAGCCTTTTGCTAACATGAGAGGACTGAACTGGTGAGTGGATAGGTGCAGCTTGGGCAATCTGGTTAATAGGCGGGGGAGAAGGTAAGGACAAATTGGGCCAGCCACGATGTTGGGAGACTGTCGGGTGGACAATCTCTTGCCATCCGTCGTTTTCAGGAACCTCAGGTTGCAATGAGACATGAGGGGGCACGAGAATACCAGGGTATTGTGGAGCTTGGAAGGGAGGCCTTTCAGGCCTAGGTTGGACTACTCCTTGCCTAATCCAATTGAAAAATCCGGCTTGAAACAACTGGCCTATCTCTTGCGAGTCAGCATCAAGTGTATGGATAATCTTGGCCTTCTTGTGCCTCTATTCCAATTATCTATCCCTCGGTTTCCTTTGCCATGGCTACCTCGGCTGAAAAATCTCATTCTTGCATGCATGATTGATTAGCAAATAGTCCCTTTAACAACCATACATGACAACTCCTTAAAAATATGAAATAGGTTTTGTCTCAACAACATATCAGACTCATGCAATCCAATCCATACAAATTGTTTAACTGTTGTCGATGAGCAGGGGGTGGACAAGGTTCTGGGATATGTGAGGGGTTTTGTATTGAGCGA
Source organism: Picea engelmannii (assembly GCA_009831015.1). NCBI lineage: Eukaryota > Viridiplantae > Streptophyta > Pinopsida > Pinales > Pinaceae > Picea > Picea engelmannii. Next base: position 164,513 of record ML788525.1, on the reverse strand, counting down.
AAAATGATAAAATGAGAGGGAAAGGAATCATGGTTACTGCTCAAAGACAACAAACAATCAACTGTAATGTAAACCAAAGAATACAAAACTGTGTTCCAATCAAAAGAAAATGTGATTTCAAACTATTCCAATATAGAATTCTCTTAACTGTAATTAAATTTTAAGAACAGGGAGTGAAAAATGGACGTGGGAAGGCGAGGGGGTTGTAATTAGCGAAATGTGAAATAATGGTAGGGAAAGAGAGCGGATACTGTTCATAAAATTAATTAAGTAATCCATAAAACTATTCTATATCAAACGCAAAAGGTCTGACACCAACCAAATAGTCATTGTGATCAAATGATCAATTACTGTGTATAATTCAATCAACTCTGTGCATTAACTTGCTCATTGTTCATAATCAAATATTTAACAATGTCATCAAAACAAGACAATATGCATTCCACAACAACCTGTAGATGAGCTCTGTTCTTCTCATTTATCCAATTAATATTTTAAAACAATCCCCAAATGAATGAACAATCACTTATTTCCACTTTGTTCAGTGTCAACTCATCAACCACTTTCCATCAACAATTAAATTGTAATAAGACCATACTGCCACAACACTCGTTCTTATCTCTGTTAAGATGTATGATATTCATTAAACAAACATAGTGGACATTCAAACACAACGATCCATATTTTAATTGCAAGATCCTGATTTTCCATTTAAACACACAGACAACAATTACCATTTCAATTCATACGATGTTGTGGGATACACAAACCACTTAACAAAATGCGAGATCATTTATGTGACTGTCATGTCTAACTACTTGAAACTAAACATCCACAATGTTGGGCTATCCATCCAATACAACAAGGCAACAAAAACATGCACGATCTCATCACACAATTGATCGAATTAACAAAACTATATATTTTTTTAAAACCCGTGACCCTCTCTGATGGCGCAATCAATATAATATCCATAACATATATAGTGGGTGGCCATGCCATATTCCCATTCGACAATTCAAAACACATAGTCACAACAATTATTAACTCAACCTATCATGTTGTAGGAACACCACACATACCCACGCATCACGCATGAAGGATCAATGTGCATTAATCAATTGTAACTAAAGCTGGGTTAACAATTCAACAATTACAATGTAAGAGACAACGACTATGCATTCAATCCAATTCTCCCTTAAACCAAATTACCATGCTGAGTTTATCAATTTGATTGTCATAATAAGCAATGTAGTGACTAAATACCACAGTCAACACCACTGTCAACATAATCAACATAGACGAGCCATAATCGAACATTGTTGACAATACCCAACAACTCATAACAACCAACAATATACCCGATAGGCCATAACGGTTCCCTCTATCAAAATTCGGGGTTGAGAAATAAAGGGTTTGCTCTGTGGACCAACATAGGGAGACTGGTGTCAACTCCCATCATCGGGTGAGAACCTCTGAGACCAACGGTGAACACACAGGGTATACCACCAATAACTTTGCAGAGAGGGTGACAGTGCACGAGATAGGAGAGACTTCAAACATAGCATCAAAGGCTCCATTTTGGCCTTGTAATAATACTTAGAACATGCAGGGTATAACCCTCGTGGTTCTCCCAATCAACCAACTAACAACGCTGAGATAAAACAGAGCCGAGAAAAAACAATGTAACCCACTATGCAACCAACAATAGCATGAACAAACCCATACCCAAGTGAAACAATGCGTCGTGACACAAGGCGTTTCAAAACCAGTAAACCCCATAACAACAAAACACTGGGTATGGTGATACGAATGAGTGGAGACAACCAACCACTCTAGACCAAATGAAACCCTCCAACTAAAACTAGCAAGGATGACAGAGAGACTTTATGGTTGCTAACACTCAGAACAACCAATAACATTGTGACTTCAACCATTATTGCAATGAAAACCATCAACAATTCATTCCAGAAAAATATAAAAAATTTACACAGTTTCCATACTTAAGGAAAGCACAGACCCATACATCCCGAGCCAATATCTATTTCATAACCAAAGCAGATTAATGGATGGCAAAAAGACATACATGTAACCAAAAGCACCTTAAAAACACGAGCTTGGCCAAGCGGTTCTTCCTCTGCTTGAAAGTTGGAGCCTAACCACAACAAAACACAGTTGAACAATATCCAAACTAGGGTGGCGGCCACTGGAAGAAGTAGGAGTGACATGCAGTAAATGCACGTCACCTCCACCCTCAAATCATTCAATTCCTTAGTACACGTCAGCCCACTAATCCATTAATTCATTCAATCGAGCCATGCATCGAAACCAACATCCACTAATTGCCAAGAGCGCCACCCTCATCACATCTTACCATTTCCAAACTATACAATAATGCATGTCAACTATATAACTCAATAAATCGCATAGCTATTAACTTGTTAGCTAGGATTAACAACAACCATTCTAATTTCAATGCATGTAGTGTAGCATAGTAGCGTAGTTCAATCTTTTCTTTTTGCATTTTGTTTATATTGCTTTTGCTTTTTTTTCAACTGCTCTTATGTATTGTTACTAAAATGTCTATTGTGCAGGTGTCAAAGTAACGAATCCAGGAACAAATAGCAATGGTAGCAATGGATAACATAGGCCATCGTAACATGAAATTAGAGCTTGGAACAAAACATAACATGCCTTACCCATAATTCACTTGTTGCAATTAGAACCAACACATAACAAGCCTTATTCATTTCCAATAAAACCCAGATTTCATCAATGATGTAGAACCATGTAAGCGGTGTCGAACAACAACATAACATGAAACAAGAATTGGATCTGATCTCCCAATCTACAAGGGGGTCCCACCTACTAGTATTATATATCTCATTAGCTTATAATTATTAGGCTTAAGCAATATTTTGCGGGCGAAATCCTCGTTGTGATTTTAATCGTCAACATAGGTCATTAATAATTGTGATAGGAAATTTGTCCTTGATGGTCAACTTATTGAGAGTTGGAAATCAAGAAACATGCAACAAATACCTTCCTTCTTTAATACCATGACAACTGGTGATGAGTAAGGGCTAGTGCTTGGACATATGATTCTCGCCTCCAACATTTCCTAAATTATCTTTTTAATTTCAATATTTTGTGCAAAATGGCACCAATAAGGACACACATTAGGTGGTTGAATACCTAGATTGAAGGTAATACCATGGTCATGCTCCCCACATGAAGGTGAAAAATCTTGTGGTGTTTTAAATACCTGTTGATGCTTAGAAAGGACCAGCTACAAATCAGGGTGAATCTTGTAACACCCCATTTTACCCTAGACTGTAATTATGTTAAGATTACATGATTTGTGTTAAGAAACATGTCACTATGTTTAATTTAATAAAAATACCAAACCATTGACTGAGGAGGGACAACCTTGAAAGTACTGGCCATGATACACCAGAGGAAGTTGACGAAGCAGGGGTTGATTGAATGGTTGAGTGTTAAGGAAGTTGAAGTGAATTCTGAAGAAAATAGGAAGCTTATCTAATAAGCTTACTTATGCTTGTTAAGCACAACCTCACATCTTCAGTGTAGCAGACCTATGCAGAGCCACATGACCAATAAAAGGAGTCACAGGGGTAGTTCTAACAATTATTGAATATTGGCAGTTGACCCTTAAAGAAGGCAAGGGAAAATTAAAATGACCAGATAGCAGGACACTACATATATGCTTCTTCATAAATGAGAACCACATATTGCAGGTGGCGCCAGCAAGAAGCTACTATGTTCATGAGGGGATGGGAAAGAAGAACAAAACGTGTGCAAGGGCGCACACAAAACGACATAAGAGACACAAAGAATCATATAGTAAGCGATCGAGAGAACAAGTTGAACCAAGGAATGTAGAGAACGAGTGGGATGAGAAACTCATCTCACAAAGATATTCAAGGATACTGATTGAAGAGATAAAGGACAAAAAGAGCTGTCCTTGAAGAAAATAGGAAGCTTTCCTAAGCTATTAATGATCACCCTAAATAGAGGAGACCTAGAGCATGAACTGGATAAATAGTGGGTGACAACTTGGTGCTTATTGGACAGAAACCGACATTGGTAAGGGGAGGTCGTTGAGGGATTGTTTAGCAAAGAAGGGACTCCCTTGTGGAGAGGAAATCTAGTTGATAAACCATATGATAAACCTGAAGAGACCCCGTGCTCAGTGGGAGGTTGACAACTTCTACTGTGGTAGAGGGGGAAGGAGAGTAACCTTCCTAGATCATCACGAGCTTGGAACCTAGCTGAGTCAATTTTCCCTAGTGGTATCATGGCTTGTCATGGGGGTGTCATCCTGTAGGAAGGAACTTTGCAGTAAGGCCTAAGGTTGGGAGGAAAGGTGTCCTCCCTGAGTCAGTCGGTGTTGGCAAATTTTCTTATCAGATAAGTGTTTAACTTAGCTTGTCAAAAATTGAATATGAATGATACGTGCATGTAAATGTTTGTTACTATGGGAAATGTAAATTCTTGCAAATGATTTTACAGAATCTATGAGAATCTGGTTATATTACTATGGAATTTAAATTATGTGTCAATTATGAAACTAAATGAGTATATATTGTTATATCCCCAAAGACCCTGAGCTATTAGAAGAAATTTTGCAGGACATGGACAAAAACATCACTTAGCCAGTGATGGGATGACCTATAACTTGGAAAATCCTTTGTGAGGAAGGGAGGACCTTGAACCCCAAGAGAAGCTCCAGTTTGTTGAAGAGAGCTTGTAATATCTATAAGGCCTTACACGTTCATGAGGCTGAGAGACCATCTATGGACAAATAATACTAGTAGACCTTAGAATACTTGGATAGAGCCCAATAGAACTCAGAAAAAAATGATTAAGTCCCAACCCATGGGATAAATAATTGAGGAAAATTGAGTTGAGTAAGAAGAAATTACAGCTGTTGATGGGGTGGGATGAGTGAATCTCATCCCTTCGTCGACAAAGGTCTATCGTCAGGAATGACCGAGAGCTAGAACTTGCAAAATGTTTGGCGACAACGATAAAGATCGAAGATAGAATGACAGTCGTCGATCTAGTCAAGATGACAAGGGGAGATCTATGCCATCGATGCTATGTGTGTCGTCATAAATGATTTAAAGTGGGAAGAGAAAGTTTTGCCAGGGAAGTGTCGACGATGTAGTGGCATAAGGATTGAGGAGAACTGTTGATCTATGCTAAAAATAAGCATATCCTCCACCATAGATCTCTGGAAGATCACACTTAGGATATGAAAGAGGGTGAGGATGTCATGATGACACGATTTGCCTACTCGCTAGTCCACGTGTAAAAGTGGTATTAGGTGTTGCTAGAATATTGGTTAATGGGATTGATGTGGGTCCCATTGGGTGAGGAGGTTCTTTGAACCTTCATTTTAATGGTGATCGTCAGATATACCGGTTAGTGGTTCTGGACCATTAATGCCCGAGGCATTGTCGTCGGAATAAAGGGGATGGTGATTTCAATGTCGTCTATAGAGTGCTGATGAAAAAATAGGTTGAGACCGTTGACAACCATCGATCTTGTCAGGGATGCGACAAAGATATTCGAACCATTGATCCCTATGAATTGTCACTGAGGTTTAGGAGTTGAATTTGTAGAGTGTTGGTTAGGAGTACTGATGTCGGTGAAAAGTATAGGAAATATGGACCATTGGTCAGCGCAGGGTGAAGGTTTAATCTTGACCATTAAACCGTCGTAGTCCCCCCCCCCCTCATTCACCTAATGAATGTAAAGGAAGAGACAAGCGTTAACTTGCGGGTAAGTTAAATCGCCGACTCACCCAAGACCATAGGATGAGGGGCTTAAGGATCATTGGATCTGGAAAAAGGACCAATCAACGTCTCGTCGTCGGGACAATCTGAATATGTAGTGGCACTTCGCCGAAGTGAAATTCAATGACAATGATAGACTTATGTGGACAAAATATCCACTGTGATGAGATGATACAAGTGACACATCAGTGCCATGATGCTTCCATGGTAGAGGGCATGGGTGACAAAGTGCCACGTGGATTTCATGTGGTAGTGAGGTTGATTTTGACTATGAGAGCCCGAGGAAATTTAGAAGACCATAAATTTTGATATCGAGCTAGGAATTAAGCATGATTACAGTCATTGGAAAGCTCTTGACTAGCCGAAACTGATGGTGCCCTCGAGGAGAGGTATAGAGATAGCAGAAGGAAGAAGAAATGTTAATTCCCAACTCCTTAAAATGTTACTTAGGAGCTCAGGTGTGTTACAAATCTCTTGTGGGGGGTTGTCCACTACTTATATGGCATTGAACTATGTAATAATACCCAAGTGGCATTTCTTCAGTAACCTCTCCATACGATGAGAGGTGATAGTTTCAGGGGAACCATATGTAAGCCCCTTAAGGATATGTTTCTTCCCTTCCTCAATGAAGCTCATGTATAAATCCTTGAAATCCATGGTGATATCTCCCAAAGTGCATAACTATTGTGCCCCAAGAACTATATCATGACCACCCTTTTCAATAGAAAAGATGTGAGTTTTGAGATGATACTGACTAATTTGTTGCTTCATGTTTTCACACTAGGCCCCACATTTCATCATACCACCATTGGATATCATAATTTGAAAACTAGATATGGGATGTACATAACAATGGGTTTCTTGTGCCACTCTCCTATGAACAAAATTGTGGGTGTTGCCACTATTAATCAACACAATCACTTTGCATTTGTAATGCATGCAACCCCAAGTTGGGTCATGCTACTGCTAAAATGACCCAATAAAATTATGATACCAATTTTAGATGTGAAAATAAGACAGAACACGACATTCACGCTCATGCAATTGTCCATACTAGTTAAAAACATAAATGAAATTACTTTAAATGTGCACAACAACAACTAAACACATACAACAACATCCGGCCACATAAATAGAGATTTCAATGTATCATTATACTCACAACAAGCAACAATAACCAAAATAACTCAGAGTAAAACGCTCAACAATTATCTCAACATTTAACATAAATAAACATAACAAACAAGAACACTTATCTTAGTAAATGTGGAACCTGCTAAAAGGGACAAACATTTCTCCCAACCATAGACTTGTTGTTCCAGTTCTCAACAAAAAGTCACCTCCGAGTTGGGGCTATGAATCCACAAGAGACAGTTGTCCCTAAGGTTGGCTAATGTCCCCCTCTCGACAATCAATTCCCATAGTTAATTCCAATCCACCAACTCTCTTCCCCATAACCTGCACAACCTAGGGATGGGATCCCCTATCATTGCTCATAGTCCCTTAGGCCTTCCCACTCCCCTCCAAGGATCCAACACAGATTGGACAAGAATTTCTCTGGTGGGACTCCAGGATTCTATAGATGCAATAGGAATTCACACAACAATACTTTCTCCCTCGACAATTTATTGAACACAAAATTACTCCCAGGCCCAGACCTTCTCTTCCCATGAAATTATAGCGCCAAAACAACTACCATACACGCCCACTATGGCTGCCAGCTTCAACACTTAGAACACCCTTGTTGTCTAGAAATCTGCGTGTAAAAACTAGTCTCCTCCCCCCTACAAATTTCCTTTTTCCCCCATGCTTCCTTGACTGACACCCTTCCCAAGGTTGATTGTACTCATCCTCCATGCTTTCAATAACTGCGGGATGTGACTTCTCACACCTACCCTCTTACATGAATTTAATGATTAAGATTTAGAACACTCAATAGAAAATAGAAGGTTTAAAGTAAGGATAATTTGGAAAGATGGTTTGGATTTAATAGACATGGGTAACTCTCCCCCTTGGACCCCTTTCCCTCTCTTTTGGAAACTAATCCCCCAAGTCTCCATCTATGTCCATCTACAGTTGGAAATACATTTTTAATTATTTTAATCAATATACATCATTTACATATTGCGTCGCTTGGCCCTCGACCATACATCATACTTACAATTTACATTGCTAATTTGGGGATTAAAAATGGGGACTTTACAACGGTGCTTGATGTAACCAATCAATTTCAAGGTTTGGGGTGCTGAGAAACCTGATAGGGCATGGAGAGAAATTTTTGGTTCCTCACAAGGAGCTTGCAAAGGGGATTTATCTTCCATGGGATGGGTGGTGTCTTCCAAGTTTGGTTTAAGAGTATCTTCAATAGGAATGTCTTGTGAGTAGTTGTGTGGAGATACATCCAATTGAAATAATTTATGTTCTTTATGTTTGCGCCCTTTGAAATACCAATCATCAAAATTATAGCAAAGATGGAGGCATTGACATTCTACCATCTCTTATGGAGATAATTTATGGATTAAGACAGGTTGTAAGTTGGAGGAGTTGGGGGTAGTTGCCATAGGGGGGCTAGGGTGAGTGGCGAATAAAGGTCTCTTAGTTTGTGCATTGGTCACCATCTCAACTTCTTTGTCTCTATCACAGGCTTCCACCCATGATTTTGGGCATTGTATCATGAAACGTGCTCGAATTGCTTCCTTGAGACCACTAATGAAACATTCTTTAAAAAATGAATAAGATAAGTTCTCTATGAAAATTGTCAATTGCTCAAAGGTGGTGATATAGTCCATCACTTTGTCGGTTTGGTGTAATTTTGTTAGGCATCCAAAATGTTGTGTGTCACATTCAAAACGAGCATAAAGGAATTGCACAAACTGGGTCTAGGCAATGTAGCCTTTATAAGCCTTTTTATATCGTTGCCACCACTACCATCGTTCAATATCCAAATATAAGACCTCCACTTTTAGTTTTTGTAGGTCATCATTAATGCCATGGAGAGAGAAATATTGTTCCATTTGGGTAACCCACATTGAGGGATTGAACCCATCAAATTTGTTCATGTCAAACTTTGGAAAATGGTGTTATGATTTGTGATCCTAAAAGTGTAGGTGGGGGTTATCTTTAAAAAACCTGTGTGTGGCCTACACTTCATGGGATGGAATTCCTCCTTGGTTGGATCAATGTTTGGATCTGGTATATTTACATTCAAGTGAGCACCTAACAATCTCAATATTTCACCTTGGAATTTCATTGTTTCATTCATAACATTCAATGTGGACTCAATGCCAACAACCTTATCTTGTAGAGGTTGGTGTTGAGCAGGTTGGGATTGTTGTTGGTTCTTCAAGTTGTACCATGTTGCGAGTCTAAACTGTGGGACCACCAAAGATTTTGTGAAAGTGTTACTCTCCATTTATTTCACCGCGATCATTGGCTTGAAATGAGTCTATTCAGATATACCCCAAATCATTGTATTTTCAGATCCACACAACAATGATCGTTAAAGAGGTATACTCATGCAATCAACACGATGCAATGAATATTTTGAGATAGGTATCCCACAGGGGTGTTGGTAGGACCCAATTTTTTTTTCCCATAGTACTACTCATGTGGTAGTATTACTCCTGACTTATTATTACCGCAGTGATAAAATCTCCAAATTTATTTTGGATGCAAAGATGTAGGAATTTCAATGGTTGACTATAGAAGCTAGGGTTTGCAGGGTCCTAGAGACAGATGAGTGTCAAGTTCTATATCTATCTGATATACTTGCAGGGTCCAATAGTAGTACTTAGCCCAATATCTCAAGGCACTAACTAAGGAGGATTGGTCGTGTTCTTAGGTGTATAACCGAACTACGTACATACTAGAGAGTGATCTCCACGAGTGTTGTTTTGGGTGTACTATAGAAACAAGATGGTTGATTGGTTGATATAGAGTTGGTTTTAGGTATACCTAGGGGACTTTCGATATATCTGAAGGTACATGGAAGTGATATTCTATATACAAGTGTTTTCTGTTGTGATACTACTCAAAGGCGTACCAATAGGGGTTATAAGGGTTTCCAACAAAGTGATCCCACTTATATTTCCTACATGAATTCTTCCCGAATTGTAGTTTTACCCATTGAACAACATATCAATTTGTTATCCTCGGATGGGGTGCCACGTAGCAAGATGGAGCCACATGGGACAACGCCGGGACGCAGTATTAATGCATCCACGGGCGACCATCCACTCCGTCATTAACCGAGCATGAATATGCGCAGCCACAACCAACCGATGAGCCCCCTCGCGCAAGTGAATGGTACAGGGCACCAACGTACTCAGCAGCAAGCCTTAATGGCTATGGCAGTCACGATGGCCCTCCTCCTTATCACCCAAACGGACAGAGTCGAGCGACATTCGCCCACCGTAGTGTTCATTCCTTCGGAGCATCAGCAGTTCACTCCACCGGAGCAGCAGTTTGATGCCTCGTTGAAGCTTTGGAGCAGAGCATTCCCGTCGCAAGGAACCCTGGTCTCCTCTAGGGTCTCCACCATGCTCAAAGCTAGAGGTAAATCGCGCAGGGGTGTTGCGTGGTACACCGTTGAATCTCAATGTCGGAGACAAAAGAAGTTTGAGCAGGCATTGGCCATGGCGTCCAGTCGAAGGCGCAAAAGACCATGAACGCCTCCAATGGCGTACGTGGAAGAAATTACCTTGGAGGACACCATGCAGAGCTATCCCAAGCTCCCTCTGTTCACAGTCCCGGACAATTGGAATACACCCACAGATTTTGGCTCACACGACAAGCCTACGCCTATGGGCATTCCGCTTGGCCCCAAAGCCAATAGTCCAGAGGAGAATTTCACCACTTGTTATGTCGAAGAAGAGACCTCGTCCCGCACCCAGGGGAACAGAGACTCGCCAATGGGTGCACCCATGGAGGCAGCGACCCAGGTTGCCAACCGACCAACATATGCAAGTGAGGGCGCAACAGGACCCATACCTGCAGTCTCAGTCGACAACCACTAGCAGGACCAACAATTATCCATCGACTCGGGGTACCTCGCTCTCATCTTTGATCTGAGGAGTTTGTTGGACGACCAGGTCTTTCGCCTCGTCCTTATTGACCAATGGCTCGACATGTTGTTCGTGGCTCACTCCAGAACCCTTCCAAAGCAGCAGTGTCCAACGTGCGCACAGACCTACGCGCTTCCGGCAGGTTGGCGCAAGCTTGGGGATGAGGACGATTGCACAGGCTAAAAGGTTCACTGATACTCTTGGTTAGAAATTTCTTTTTCTGTTTCTGAACTAGACTTTGGCCTAGGTAGACCTTAGTTGTTTTGTAACTAGTTATGGCATACAGTTTAAACTTAATGGTGGCAGTCCTGGTTTCCTTCGGGCAGGACGAAACTCTGTAAATTTTGTTAACTGGGAAACACATGGCATAGGATGCCCAGTTGTCTCGGTTTCCTATTTAGGCGGGACAACTAGCATCACAAACAGTCATTGTAACTTGGAAATGATAATATAACAGGTCCTATCCTTTTTACTTAAAAAAAAAAACATATCAATGTGTTATTTAAAGATGTTGTAATACATCTCTAGGCTAAAGAAAAAAAAGAAAAAGGAAAAGAAAAAAAAATATACTAAAATTTGAAGCCGTGTTGGTTCATGAAAGAGCTTTGACACTACTTGTAGTGTTCCTTAACCCTTAAAATTGAAACACAATAAATTATGTAGAGAATATAATTGCAATGACTAGAAATAAGAAATAATAAGATGAAATATGTAAAATATTCCCTTGTATTAAGATAATCAAAAGAAGGAAACAATGTTCACTTGACTCTTAAGGTGGGGCGACTTTTCACCTAGAAGAGCTCCAAATACAATAACACAAGACAAACATTTCATAGACTCCTATCTCTTTAAATATCTTTTCAATAGAAAAAACCCTAACTACTTATGGTCTCATCACTAATGGGTACCAACTACCTAGTGGGCCTTATAAAGTGGACCCTTTTACATTAAATAACTATCGACTACTATCTAATGGGCCTTATTCAAAGACGATGGTCGCATACAAAAATTAACTAACTTCTACGTAGCCTAAGTAGGGAGGTTAGGGTAGGACCCTAACACTCTCTACAAAATCTTCTAGTCACTTCTTATCATGCTAATATTTACAGTACCTTTGTTGTTCAAAGCATTTGGAATGCATGGGAAGTCAAGAAACCATTCCTGTATTGGAAGGAGTAGTCTCTTCGTTCTAGTGTATAATTCAATGACCATTGTCTACGGTGGTTTCCTTCAATTCTTTTTGAGATGAAGCTATTGGCTAAGTTATATTGTTTCTCGACCTTACAACGCTGCAAGCATGGCATTCAACTAGCTAATGATATTTTAGATGGCTCCTATATATCTTGGCTTCCTTTGCCCATGGTTAAGAGGAAATTATGCTAGTTAATACTAATAAATTCAGCTTGGACCATCTATAGGAGATTATTCCATAGAATTTGGTGTTACATCTTGGTCCCCTGGTGCCTTAAGCTTGGTAGTAGCACTGGTAATAGGGAAAGGAAAAACAATTCTGCATATATATTTTGACCATGGGTTACAATGGCTTTGCTCCAAACCCTTCCTTTAAAATTGGCCCAACAAACTCTGGACATTGAAGTCCAAACATAAAAATTGGTTATTTATACTTCAAAGATTTGGAAACCAATGTTGAAACCCAAAAAACATTATTTGGCCGATGTTTAGTTATGAGAAGTCTCCCATTGGATAAGAGATTAACTCACCCAGGTGTGTCCAACTGATAATGTCCCTACTGTGGGAGAGATGAAACCCTTAAGCACCTCTTATGGTTTTCCCTCTTGCCAAGGCTCCTTAGGCCTAGGTTGAATGCCTATGCAAACACTATCTCCCAACATCCATTTCATGGTAGGATACCTTGCTAGGCGACTGCTTTCATCATGCCATTGAAAATCTAGCGTGCATGGATGCTTATTAGAGTTTAGATCCTATATTATCTTTGGAAGAAGATAAACGATTTTTTGTTTGTTACAAATGTCTCATCTCAATTATTTTCTTAGTATGGTGGCACACTGATATGTACCAACCTGAAAATGTATATCACAAATGATAAACATAAATTATGGCTCAAGATGGAGAATTTATAATATTTTCTTGAGTATTGGCACAAAGCCTCATGCACCATGCATGGAGTGCCACCTAACTCACCCAACCCAGATGGCTCATATGGCTAGTGTGATGTAGAAACTACGTGAGTGGATGTTTTGGTCAATGTCAACATATCTTTTTATTTTTGGACTTGATTGTGGAGGTTGCATTTGTGATGCACTATTTTTTTATTATTAAAGCCCTATATATTGCTCCTAGTGATAGTTAAAAGAAGATTTATTTAGAATAAAAAAAACCTAACCCCATACCAATATAACATATAACTCGTGATATAACCTCAACACCTATATTTTTCTTTCAAATGGGAGTCCGTCGTTTTGCAAATGGTAAACCTAAAAATAATCTCATCCCACCCTCACTCACACACTCAAGCAAAGAATAAGGTGTACCAATAATCTACATGAAGTCTACATCAATGATATTCAATCTAATTAATAACCACATCTAGAAAACCCCACACAAGAGAGGAGCATGCCCACCAGATACCAATATAACCCATGACTCCCCCTGATATAAATCATAATCCCTATAAGCCCTAATATAAATACTAACCTTGACACTAATATAACATTAACCCCTATTGTAACCCTTACAACCTCTAACCTATAATCCATATAACTCTAAAACATGTCACCCTTGGTATAATCCCTAACCCCAATACCAATATAGCCTTAACCCTTTAGCATAACCCATATCACCCTTAATTCCTACAACCCCTAATTTCAATGATCCTTGATCCCTAACTCCTAATATAATCCATTACCCCATACTTGTATAACTTTAACCCTAAATTTTATTAAAACCTATAAACCCTATAATCATCACTATTTTCTATTTTTGTTGCAAGGGAGATGAAAAGGTTAACAAGACTGCAATTCATTATGAGATTGAAATTTGCCTTTAATTAGGACTGAGGTGGCACTTCATCTAGAACTTACTCCTAAATCACACAAAGAACATAAAAATATATGCATTAAGTTGATGGGTAAAATTGGCCTTAAGTATTAAAACAATACTTGTTTTAAATCATGGTTTAATGATACAATTATGCATAAATGTTGTGAAAAATTGCTTGTGAAGAAGAAGATAGTTAGAGTTAGCATTGTGGCTTGAGGGATTGTGATATTTTGGGTTGTTGTAAAGTAATTATTCAAGTCCCATCACATTGTTTGTGGCCTAATTTACTTTTCAAGCTGTGGGTTTTCTATCTCAAGGGAAGCGGATATGGCCCCACTTGAAAAATATACTATCGTTTTTGGAACTACTACCAGTCTAGAGAGTGGAGATCATGCCAATGCTACCCAAAATTTGTTGTGAAGGTGTATCATGAGGTAATGGTGCTATGCCTTATATTTAATTTCATGATTCCAAATATGATAGTTTATGCAATTGATTTAGGGTGGGTTGCATTCTAGGTTAAATTGTTGGGAGTGTGCATGTTGAAGTGACCATCCATAATTGAATTTGAGAGGTGTGGGAGCCACATGGATAACATTACACCTATACTCATATCATAATAGAGGGGTTATTTATATTTTACTTCAATGATATGGTCCATATGCATGAAATCATGCTTAAAGGCCCTTATATTTGTAATAATACCATGGTGTTTTTTCTTAATGGACCCATGATTTTTAACTGATAAAGCTACCTAACTAGCTTGCTTGATCTGGGTAAATTTCGCTTGCCTCCTCGTGAAATTTTGGGAAAACCTAAAGTGGATTGAAACCCCCCCAGGGGAATATCTATGCCATGATCTTGAGATATTTTTTCACTCTTCACCTTAACATGGGGTTTTCATTAGGGTTAACCTTTCCCAAGAACTCAAAGAATTCGTGCTCATCCAGATTAGGAACTTAGTGCACAAGTAGCCACTATAATACATCAATTTATCCAACACCTGATTTCATTGTCAAAGCATGGGTCATAATATCTATGAATTCCCACTTATGAACCAATATAACCCAAAGGTGACCCCCATCCAAGCTTATCCTGCACCCAAATCTCCTTAAGCAACGAATGCAAGTGAAGGTGTTTGGACTAAATTTCTTCGTAGAAACAAAGGTAATTGTGAAATCAAAACTCCTACTTAAATACCTTGACACCAAAGGCTCCCACCCTCAAGGCCACACCCATCATTGTCCCTACTCAACCATTGACTACTAAAGCTCCTTCTAGGGACATGCAATAGGGGGAATGTGCTCCCCTCCACCACTCTTGCACTCACAAACGAATGAACCAATTTATGTTGTCGATAGCTAGTCAAAGTGGCCCGAGGAAGTTATTCTCGATGAATTTTGGTTGAATTTATCTTCTATAACTAATTGATTTCATGCTCTTTGAGACCTCAAGGATAATGATGTAAATATGCATGATGCTAGAGGTTTTTAATGAAAGTGACCTCATGGAATGTTTAGGATTTGAATGGCCCTTGCAAAATGTATATTGTCCACCAGTTATTACTTCTCTTCATGGGGCACTTTTGGGTATGTGTTATATTCTTTAAATGGTACCTTGCACCACACATGCAAGGGGGTAAGAGGGGGGTGGTTTTTTGCATCCATTTTTGGGTAGTTTTTCAACACATGGTTTTCGTCGAAGGTTTTCTATTTCTGGTTAAGGAATTAGGGTTGTTGACTAATTCAGGTTATTGGATTAGGGTTTTGGATGTTACGAGATCCTATATGTATATTGTATTGTAAAAAATGTATGTGAAGATGAATATAGAATATGTTGGTTTTCCCGGTTTGGGTTTCCAGGGGAAAAATCTCTGTGTAATGTTTGTATATTCCATTTTATCTTTTCTGTTCTTTTATTGAAAATCTGTTTGCCCTCAGATGGGGTGCCATGTGATCAGTCGAGGACACGTGGGAGGCTGCCGGGACGCCCTTTTATGGCATCAACTGACGCGATCCCTCCGATCATTAATTGAGCCATGGCCTGCACTCGCCACCTTAAAGTGATGATCCCTCTCGCACGCGGGAGAGGTACCAGTCGACAGAGCACTAACAACATAGCGTTAATGGCAATCGTGGGCATAGCAATATGGTGTTTTATCGTGACAATGGACAGGGTAGAGATGCATTGGCCCTTCGCAGCGCTCATTCTGTCCGAGCGGCATTTCCGACCTCCGTCAAAGACAATAAAGGGAGAGGCCGAGCTGTAATTCTGACCTCCACCCATTCGCGCCCCTCCAGGGGCCTCCACCATGCCCAGGCTCAGAGGCAAATCACGCAGAGGGGCAGCCTGGTACAGGGCAGAATCCCGACGCAAGCGCATACAAAAATTCAAGCGGGCTCTTGCACTGGCGTCCATTCGACGTAAGCGCAGTCCTTGGTCGCCTCCCATGGCATTTGTCGAAGAAATTAGCCTAGAGGAGGCTATGCAGAGCCACCCTCCCATGGCACAAGCAGAGGAACACAGGCCACCGCCCGAAGCCAACCTGGGGAGACACAACGCTGCTAGTGAGGAGGACCTCTTCCCACCCTGCCTCATGGAGGAGGAAGCCCCACCCGACGACACCATAGGGATGGAGGAGGCAGAATGGACACAGACTTGACCAACGGGAGACCCCAGCGCAAATGCAGCGAAGAACTTTGGCACGCGGACTTCTGGCGACACTAGAGGAATGGACCAGCCCACCTTCTCGGAACTTTGGCACCTACCACTCATTTTCGAGCTCCGAAGCTTGCTGGACGACCTAGCCTTTCGTCTCGCCAGAATGGATCAAAGGCTGGACATGCTCTTTGCAGCCCACTCGAAGAACATTCCGAAGAAGCAATGCCCAATGTGCGCGCAGGCGTACTCGATTCTGGCAGGTTGGCGTCAGACGGGACACAAGCGAGCGAGCTTGAGCAAATAGTTCCATCGGAGCTCTGGTTAGAAGTTTTTATGCTGTTTCGGTTTAGTTAGGTTGTTCAGTTTCCTTATGATTAGACATGATCTCCCTTTTGAAACTTGTTAGCACTGTCGCCCTGGTTTCCCTCGGGCAGGGCGTGCAAATGTATCTTTTGATAACTGCTATGCACCTGGCACAGGAGACCCAGCTGTCCTAGTTTCCTGCTCAGGCGGGACAGCTGGAGTCATCACCAGGCACTGTACACTCTTGCTTTTTGCTAGTATAACAGGTCTCACCTTTTATTTAAAAAAAAAAAAAAAATCTGTTTGCAATAAATAATTGTACAAGGTTAAAATATACATACACATATTATGTGTTTATAAGAATTCAAAATTGTGGGGTTTGTGCTTTGTACCACCTTGCCAGTAATTTGGTCAAGGGATAAATATTTATTTTCTAATCATTTTGACGGGAAAGGTGGTGTTGGTATAGTGGTATCTCCATGTTTTTCCAATGTTTTTTTTTT
>ML788525.1:106655-118895 GCA_009831015.1 Picea engelmannii | reverse complement strand
ATCAACATCGTAGTGAAAGAAGTTTTGAAGTAGGGGATTGGATGTTTTTAAGACTACAACCATACAAACAGATGTCCCTCAAGCAAGCCAAGAAGGATAATAAATTATCACCAAAGTACTATGGTGCTTATAAGGTGTTGCTAAATATTGGTACTATGGCATACAAATTGGAGTTGCCTGCATCTTCACAAGTACACCCAATTTTCCATGTTTCACGCTTAAAGAAGGTTATAGGTGACAAGATCCCAGTTCAAACTATATTGCCAGAACTTGACGAGGAAGGAAAAATCATATTGGAGCTTGAAGCCATCACCGACACAAGAATTCACCAGCTAAGGAATATATCCATTTTAGAGTATCTCATTAAATGGAGGAAACTACTGGTTGAAGATTCCACTTGGGAAAATAAGTCTTTTATACAGAAGCATCCAGAGTTACTCAAGCATTGCGGACAACACTTGTCTCAAGGGGAGGGGCATGCTAAGCCCTAAATAGTGGCTCATTACCCCTTAATTGGGCATATTATATTAGTAATGTTATTTTGTTTATGTAGGCTTTAGGCCATTAGTTGTAATTATACCTTCTAGTCTCCTATATATACCAAGGAGACATTTTTATTTTGAATCATCCTGTAATTGTACATTTATGTGGGCATAAGTAGGTTGCCCCCTCGAAGAGGCTTATTATCTGAATTTCTCTCTTTTTCAAGGCATTGAGTACTTATTTTGAGGTTTTTCTATGCTATATTGATATTTGGTTCTTAACACACACACACACACACAGTAACTATTCACAATGAATGTCATAATGTATATTTTGATCTGATATGTACTATATGTTGGTTTGATTTCATATCAGTGAATTCGGAAATTGATGCCATCAATAAATTCATTTTTTACAATTCAGAGGAAACACAACCATGGGTCCCATTGTACCAACATAAGAGGAGGAAATGGGGTAGTGACATGAAATAATTTAGACGGTTGAATGGTAGAAGCATGCTTTATCTTGATCATTTAAAAGCAAATATGCCAATGATATGCCCCAACAGTTGGGTTGTTGACCAAGTCGGAGAGAAATAAGGTGCATCCGGTCGTTACCCGCGTCTTGAAGAGGATGCACTAGACATATGGATTGGGTGCAAGAACTCGGTAATAATCTCTTTGTGTACATTTTTAACTTCATAATGCACCTTTGAATTGTAACATCTATATTTTATATTTTATTGGTCAACTTATTAGACACATGACACTGTGATTTTTTCACTTTTTTATAGGTGCATTTGTTCCCATCTATGTGGGCATTTGGACATCATTTTCGCATAGAGGATGTCGATGATGGACACATGACACAAGACTATGTAGTGAAAGTTGAGTTTGACCAATCTAGTCGTGCTAGCCACCGTGATCAAAACCTAATACTGGGGACGTTAGGTTATGTTGGAAAGATACAAGAGATCATTTGAGTGGACTTCTCTTCTTTAAAATGTGTTATTTTTAGGTGGAAGTGGTGGCACACCTTTGATCAGAATAATGTAAAGGAAGATCATGATAGTGGGCTGATATGTATCAACTCTAGAAATATGTGGGATGAAGCTAAGGAGCCTTATGTTTTCCCAAAAAACTGCAACCAAGTGTTTTTTTTACCCAGATGTGTTAGATAGGGATTGGTGGTTCATATTAAGACATGACCCTAGATCACAACATATTTTTGAGAACCACAATGTTATCATGCCAAGTGAGGAAGATAATGAGAGTGATGACAACAAAGAGTGATATGTACATGTTTTTATTTCATCATTAATATTGTTGTTGTATCTTTTTGTTATCTTTATTTTGCTAATTATATTGTTTTTTTATTCATCTTGTGACAGAGGAAATGTTAAGTTAATTATAACAAATATTTGAACAATTTTAGTTGGTTAATAGTCGGTTTGATGCGTAATGTGTTTGTCTTTCAAATTATTTGTGATTGCATGGAACAATTGATTGAAATAGAATTTTATATTGGTATTTGAACATATTTATATGTCGCTGCATGTTTAATTATATAAAATTTCAAGAATTATTATCATGATAAAGTCGTAACAACATGTTCTTGGAAAAATTTCGCCATACATTTTATAGTTGGCATTTGATATAATTGGTAAGATTTGCAAAGGTTTTTACACTTAAAATTAAGTATTTCCAATTGTGAAATCCTGAAAAATATTAAAATAGTTGAACTTGAAATTTTAATGGGATACAAAATTCTACTTTCTCCATATAAAGTTTTATAATATTGAAACCGCTCTCAAACATCTTGGAACAATTAATGGCAATGCTAACATTTAACTAAAATGATAGAAATATTTATAAAATTATGCCCCCAATGTTGAGTAAAACCACAATTAATGAAGTAATTTAAAATTTGATAGCAATCAACTTACAAAATAATGACAAAAATAACAATAGGAAGATTAATTTGCATCGATAAAATTTTAGGGCCAATAGAATTATTATCATTGGAGATCATAACTTTTTATAATAACAATTTTAGTGTAGAAGAGTCTATTAAAAAAGAGTAATTAGTACAATGGAAAATAACATTTATTCATATGTAATTTGTTTTTTGAAAAATAATTTAGCTATAATGAATATATATGAATTATCTATGCAATAGAAAAATGTTTATGGTAATTTTACAATTATACTTTCAACCATATTGATTTTTGTAATTTATAAAAATATCTTTGCATTTTTTATTTAAATTAAGTCTTTATGTTTCATATATAAAATTTTGATATAAGTTCACCAATACATAATCTATAATAAAGATCATTTAATAAAAATAAACATCATGATGATAATGATCTAACAAACATAAACATCATATAAAATACACATTTAAATTCACTAACATCATCTAATTAATTATATATACCTCTAGCACATATAAACGTCATTAATTAGCTAGCACACAAATCTAATAATCTAACAGGGCATCATCATTGTGATCACATCTAACAAAACACAAGCATTGTCTAACATCATCATCACACATATCTAACAAATATCATTTAACATAAACATCTATCAAACACATTTGACAAACATATCTAACATGACCTAAAAATGTACACATCAACATCAATATATAAATTAATTAAGTATATAATCATGATCAATAGGAAAAATGCACATCTAATGAACATTGTTATAACATACACATCTATCAAGCACATTTAGAATATATATATATAACATGACCTAACAATATATATATATATATATATCATGGACAAGTCAAATAACTGCTATAACATATATGGTCCAATCGATGGGATAATCTTCATATCTACAATAATAGTGGAGGCCTAATCTCTAGTAGAAGATGATGAATGGTCAAGAGGAAGTGGTTGGTTGACTCTCTGACCAGAAATAAGTGGTGGAGGAATAGGTATTGATGCCTGCTCATCTAGGTGAGGTGAAAGAGGAGGATGAGAAATAGGTCCTTCCTGCTCATCTAGGTGAGGTGAAAGAGGAGGATGAGGAATAGGTTATGCCTTCTCATATAGGTGAGGTGAAAGAGGAGGAGGAGTAATATGTGTTGCCTTCTCATGATTCGGGTGAGGTGAAGGAGGAGGAGGAGGATGTGGAGAAGGATCACGACCACCCTCATCAATTGATGGGGTACTGGATGAACGAGCCGTATTGGAAGGGGAGATATGCCTATCATTGGGAGCCCTCCTCGTTGCTAGTATCTTGGTAGCTCCGACAATATGGCGCATAAGAGGTATCATATCATGTGATATCTCCCTCCAAATATCCAAGAGGATAGGACCTTCCCTGATGTATCGCATCAACATAGGGCAGACTCCCACCTCAGTCAAAAGTGCACAGAGTCGGTTTCCCAACTCCAACCTGGATCTAGTATCTGGCCTACGACGTATTCTGCCTGGTATTTGCACCAGAGGACCTTGACTCGTCGTGGCCTCATGCATCATTTCCTCATCGTCATCTGCTGGGGGAGGAGGCACGTCCCCAATGAAAGTGCCAATATTTGAAAAAGATATAGTACACAACAATAATTACACCGTGTGATTAAATAATTCAATAAAACAAGCTAAATAACGTGTTAGAATTAATTTTATTCTAATTAAGTAAGACAATAAAATGAAACTAAATTAATTTAAATAAAACACTAATATTACCTCTATCATCTAGTGGCTCATATGGTGTGAAGAGGATGTTCATACATCCTCGCCAATCCAAACTCGCGTAAGGACACGACACCATGACGAACATGTGATCCACCTCACTGGCTAGTAGCCCCAGTGCATCTAGGGAAATCTTGGTCGAAAACTCTGGCTGGCCCCTCTTGGGCATCATTTCCCCCCACATGTGCATCCACACATGAGTCCTTGACCTAGCAGGCTAACAGAAAAACTTAGGCCTCATCTCCAAAACCCTGTCAAAAAATAAGCAAAACAACTCTAAAGAAAAAGAGAAATTTGACCTCCCACGTATCATGGCACGACATCTATCTAGAGCTATACAAAATCGTCGAAAAAAATGGTAGACCATCTAATACATCGTGGCCTTTGTACCAAAGAATCAACATAATACAAAAGAGGGAAACTAATGCGTTGTCTATCACTAGTAAAGTGTGCTATGGTCATCACTAACAGTGAGAGACACCTAACCTCCTCTGCACCAAATGAAGCGATATGTAGCTGTCCACTAGACACCTTAAAATTAGCTGGGAAAAGTACATCAACCCCAATATATTGTTGAGAGTACATGAGATGAATCTCTACTGCAACACCTATTGGGACATCTAGGAACTAGGGAAAATACTTCCCTCTTCTAGATAGCCCAGTGATAAAATAAATATCCTTCTTAGTGGGATGGTACCACTGATTAGAACCCACATGAAAATCCCATCGATGGAAATCCCATTGAAGGATCAGATGCACCAATAACCCAGAGTGCCCCTTCAAGGATGTAGCCTCCTCATAGTAATTAAGGAGGCCTACATTCCTCAAGAGAACATGATTCGTTGCAGTAATAGGGAAAGGGTACAAATACCTCTCCCTCTCCCTTGCCTTCCATTCCCTTACAACATTGTACAGGTCCACCCTCTGGTTCTGTTGTTGTTGTTTCTCTCTTCACTCACATCTCTGCATGATTAACATATGAAATACATCAGCCTCACTCATACATAAAACATAAAAAAATCTACTAAATGAGAAATTTATTTATAAATATGAAAATAACTTCCTTCAAAAAATAAGTAAATTTCATAACCAGTGCGCCCGAAAAATAGTCAAGCACCGCCTGCGGTGCGTACATAACTTGCGAGCATCGACCATGGTGTGCCAGTGTAAAACAACACACCATATAAAATAATTTATATTATTTTATGCGGTGCATTGTATAACCTTACCGCATCGACGCATTTAGGTAAACCCACACACCGATGCCTTTGGGTTATCCTATGCACCGCTTCAAATAAAAACAAATTAAAATCCTAATGCACCGTAAGACAATTTTTTAAAAATTAGTTAAGGCGGTGTGTATACATTCCCTATATGCACTGATGCATTTAAGTAATCGAGACACACTGCCCCACCAATTTTTTAAAATCGATGAGTACAAAATTTTGCAATTTTTGATCTAATTATTTTGGGCGGTGCATTTAAGTCGTTCGGCACACACCCCAAGAATTTACAGGGCACACCACGACAAAATGCCAATTTTTTTTTTTATGGTAGTGAAAACATGAATGCACTGATGCACATGCTTACTAACACACCATGTAAAATAATATAGCTGATTTGCGTGGTGCGTCATGTACTGTAACACATTGGTGCATTAGAGGTACTTCGATGCACCGTTGAATAGCTATATAATTTTATGCGGTGCATCAATAAATAGACGCGTTGATGCGTTCCTATTTACCTATGCACCACTGAGTAATTTAACATTATGTTATAGTGCGCCCTGTAAATTTATAGGGTGCACCAACCACGGTGCGAGCCGAATGTCTCAAACGCAGCACACAATTTTTTTTTGTTTTTTTAAAACATTGAAAAATTAACTCAATTTTAAATTTTAATCCGCTGAAAACTTAAGTTATAAAGAAACAAAGATGTTACCTGGACGTTTTGCCATCGGGGAGGCATGGTTTCCATGTAGTAAAAAAAACCAATTTTCCCACCATTTGGAAAAATTCAATAACCATGCACAGAGCAACAGACCGAAGGAAGGCAAGCAAGAGAATCATCGACGACAGGGTGCTTTAGAGAGGCAAAAGTTCCACATGTGCTTTTGAGCTCTACAATAATGAAAATGCTAAAAATGAATTTTACGACTGGTAATTTTTTTTTATTAAAGCCTGTTCTAGTGCACTCGATGCCTAAATGCACCAGTGCTAAAATATTTACGTAGCGCACCGACTAATATTTTTTTACAAATAACCCAAGGACAATGTGCCCTTTTAGAGCACGGGTGCACACCAATGCGTTAGGTTACCATGGAGTGCACATGTATATATTTTTTGAAAAAAAATCTTACAATGGTGCATAATTTTTTTATTTAACCCTGTCACGATGCGGTCAATTATCCGATGCACCGATGCATCTGGTGTTACATAGGGAACCGGTTATTAAAAAAAAACCAACATTAACACAATGCTACATTTGGAGCAGTGGTGCGTCAGTACACAACAAAGTGCATCGACGTATATTTTTTGAAATAATCCTACAATGGTGCATACATGTTTTTATTTAACCATGTCATGATGCACTCTATTATTAGAAGCACTGGTGCATCCGGTTTTAACAAGCGCACCATATTATATATTTTTTAAAATAACCCTATCACGGTGCGTCCGTTTAGATCATGTGTGCTTACCGGTGCGTCACTATACCATAGAGCGCACTGGAGTATATTTTCCGAAATAATCCTACAATGGTGCCTATTTTTTTTTATTTAATCATGTCACGGTGCGATTATTAATGCAATGCCACAATGCATTAGAGTGTTATAGATGCACCGATGCAGTTTCTTTTAAATATACACACCATTATGCTTTAAAAGTTATCTAAATTTTTATTTGCTAGTAATATATATTATAATTTTGATAGATTGAGCAGGGTGTAGACTCAAGGATTTGGTGAACTCCCAAATATATTGTAATTGGGCAATGATTATAGTTTCGGATTTTGAGAGACGATTATGATAATTGATGGCGAGATCAAGGTTATGATCATTGACAGTGAGATTACGCAGGTTATGATCATTGCGACGAGATCACACAGGTTATGATCATTAATGACGAGATCACGCAATTTATGATCATTGACGGCGAGATCACACAGGTTATGATAATTGACGATCATGCAAGTTGGTTATGATCATTAACGACGAGATCACACAAGATTATAATCATTGACGATCATGATGGCGATATGGGAGGGGAGATCCAGAAGATAGTAGGTACTCATGGAGAAAGATTCCCATCGTGAACATCATGGTCATAAGAAATCAAATTATCATCATAATCACACACAATTGTGAATTAGCAACTAATATAGATTAGAATTTTGCTAGACAAGACATTAGTTGGGAGTTCACCAAATACTTGAGTCTACAACATGCTTCAGATGATTATAGATTAGAATTTTCAGAGACTACCCATACTTTAGACTCAAGTCTTTACAATTGAAATGCTTATACTTTAGACTCAAGTCTTTACAACTGAAATGCCTATACTTAAGACTCAAGTCTTTACAACTGAAATGCAAACAAAAAAATTCACAGAAACGCTCAGCAAAGAAATCCCTCTCCCTCTACCTCGCCTCCCAATCCCGTACAACATTATACAACTCAACCCTCTGTTGTTGTTGCTCTCTCGAATGACGTCTCTGCATGATTAAGAATATGGAAGTAATTTTTTTTTAATTTAACCCTTTTACGACGCGTTAAATAATTATCCACACCAGTGAGTCATTATTTACGTAGCGCACCAGAGTATTTTTTTTTTCGAAAACCTTACCATGGTGTGCCATTATTTGAAAGAAACTGTCTGCACCAGTGAAATTGTTTAAGTAGCACACCGTCGTATATATATTTTTTTAAAATAACACTGCCACGATGCACAATTTTTAAGAGCAATTGTGCACCTTGGTGTGTCATTATTTTTGTAGTGCACCGATGTATTTTTTTTGGTTTGAAATAACCCTACTATGATGCGTTAGTTTTTCTAGCACCGGTGCGTCAGTTGTATGAAATGCACCGGTGCCTTATATATTTATAAACACACAGTACAAAAACATCCTCTAAAACCTTAGCCTGCTTGCCTTCGCTAGTATCCTTCACTACAAACATATTTTTGGGCTATTTAAATAGGGGCATCCATAAAAACCTTCTCTGGAGGGTCTTTTCCTTATAGTGAATAAGGAGAACTGAAAGGGATAAAAATTGCAAATGATGTGGTTATTTCACACTTGATTTTTGTAGATGACATTCTTATATTTGGGTAGGGATCCTCTAGTGAGATAAAATAATTAAAGGATATTTTAGATGTTTATTACAAGGCGACATGTATGGAGGTTAACTTGTCCAAGTCTTTACTATTGTTTAATATCCTTGACGAGGAGGTGAAAGTGCAAGCCATAAATATGTTTTCGATGAACCACTTTGATCTTGATCAAGGAGTAAAGTACTTGGGTTTCAAATTAAATCCAAATGATTATAGGTATGTAGATTATTTGTGGTTGTACAACAAAATTGAAACCATAATATCGATCTGGTGCAACAATTGGTTGTCTTGTGGAGGTAGATTAGTCCTGGTAAAAGATGTTTGAGAGAGCATTCTTATGTATTCAATGTCCATTACACACATTCCCAAGGGTATCCTAATGAAAATCAGAAAAAAGTGTTTTTTTTCTTATGCATAGGAAGGATAGAAAGGCAAGGCATTCCCTTGGGCAAGTGGTCAAGATTGGAAAATCCAAAGGAAGTAGGGGATGGGGTTTGAAGAACATTTATGTGTTCATCAAAGCCATTGCAACAAATTTTTTGTGGAGGTTAGTATACAATGAAGCTCACTGGGGTAGGGTGATGAAATCTAAATACTTAAAATGAATTTCCATCAAGGAATGGTTTATGAAGGAAAGAAGAAGTACCCGAGGAGCATCAATAGTTTGGAAATCCCTAGTTAGGGATTTTCCTTTGGTTGATAACTAGGAAGTCTGGAATGTAGGAAGGAGCAACAAAGTGAGAATTGGGGAAGACCCTTGGATTGGATGTAAAGGAAATTTTATACTATATGAAGCTCTGGTACTTGATCTACTTTCAAAAGGGATATTTCCCTTGAGAATCCAACATATCCTTTTGAAAGAGTTACATGGGCACAGGGCTAGAAATCAACATTTTTTTGAATATTTAAGGAGATAAATTGGAAGAGTGGACTCACTTTGTCATGTTACTAACCCACAATGCTTTATAGCTTTCAAATCAAGAGGATCCAATTAAATTGTCAAAGAACAAGCATATAAGAGAGTATATCGCTAAACTTGGATATTTGACCAAGATGGAGTAACCACGAGAAGGAGATAAAGCCTGGTGATTGAAGGTGGTATGGCAACTAGAGAGTCCCCTAAAAAAAAAAAAAATCCTATGGTTGGCAAAAATTTGACCTAGACCAATAGTCAAAGAGGAGTTGGCAAGGGCCTGATAGATGCATACTTTGCAAATATAGTGAGGAGTTTGTAGACCATCTTTTTGTTACATGTTATTTTTCTAGCTCTATTTGGACTAAAGTTTTACATATTTATAGTAGGCTCGAACAAATGGGATTAGCTAACTTTGGAAGAATGTTTTCTCTCTTAGTTTTATGATAAATCTAAAAAAACTTATAAATATTTACCTTGTTTTATTATATGGGGGATATGGATCTCAAGAAATCACATGATCTTTCAAGATTTGGTTTTGACTCCCACACAAGTAGCTCATAAAATCGAGTTATATTTTGCAATTAGTTGGAAACCCTTAAAACAGGGGCATCACTGAATGCTAAAGGAACCTAAAATTGACTATGGAAAGGCATGGGGGTTCTTTGATGGGACATGCCATGGAACCCCAATCCTATGTGGAGTAGGGGAAGTTCTTTTCTTGAGGCCTCTCACTATATTTGTTTAAAATATGACTTTGGAAAAATAATTGGGCATAATTTTATACTTTATGGCTCCTTATGAAGAAAATGGTGGACAAAGTTATTAAAGGCTTGAAAGTATTTGGAGACTCAAAGTTATTAATGGACTATGCAAACAATAAGTGCATAATTGGAATTTTTTGGTTAACTCCTATTATGAATCTAGTTTTGTAGGTAAAAAGAGGATTCAATGAAATTTCTTTTGCACATATTTAAAGAGAATTCAACTCAAAGGCCGATCATCTTTCTAAAGTTGTTTTACTACAAGAAGGGACTCTTTCTGAAGAAGAATTCAGAGATGGGGGCCTTTGCATTTGCATATCTGCAACATTCAAAATTTTGTTAAAAAACAAGAAGCTGCATTTGTTGCATTTTAACAAGAAGTTGCATTTTAATAATAATTCAAAGATGGATAAAGATCATGATAGAGCTTACTTGTTGTTTTGTTTATGTTACAAGTTAAATACATAGGGATTTAAATCCCTTTCTGTTTTTTGAGTTATTCAGTTTGTAAAAGTTTTCTTTAGGAGCCAAAGATGATTGTAACTATGTAGTTCTAGACTGAAACTGTTTTTGTCTACAGACAATACAATTTCTAAGTTTTATGTTCCTTTAAAGGTAGTTATGTATATTCTGATTTCAAAATTTGAAATATCTAATATAAGGATATTTTTCTTGGGAAAAATTACCAAATCAATATTTTTGCAACATTTATTTTCAAATAAATATTAATCAATTTTTTTACTGCGCTTTTCATTTTTTTAGGAAGATTGTTAAAATTGCAAAGGAGGAATGAGGTGATATCTGAAACATATCGATATGGATGTTGAAACAAGTGTACAAGGAGATGGTCGAATAAATGAGTGTAATTGAATCATAGGAGGACCCATCCCACCAACAACGTGCATCAAATGCATGTTATCTATAATACCTCAGTTTTGATCCATACACCAGTAATGTATATGTGTACATGATGAAGGGATAAAAGCCAAATGATGTAATATGTAAAATTTTACATTGAATGATAAAAAAATTGCACAAGTTGCAAAAGGAGAAGGACAAAAGAATGGGGGCCTATGCTTCCACAAGAGGGGAAATAAAGGAGGCTTAGGGGGCGCAAGGTAGCTAAAGGAAGATAATATTATTGATAATCCTAAGCCCTCAACCCTACCAAATTAGAAATCCTTAATCCTTGTGATTAGTTTTTTAGAGGGGAAACATGTACTTCCCATGAAGACACATGGTTTATATTTAACATGCAAAAATATTCCACAATTTTGGGTATGCAAGGGGGATTTTTACATTCATTCTTTCTGGAGGTTTTTCTCTCTGAGCTTAAACTATTGTATGACCACTAAAAGAAAATTGTGGAGACAGTTGTCAAGAAACTAAGAGGGAATAATGACCATGTTTAAGGGAAATTGTTGTCATTGAGGAAAATTAATTACAGTTGATAATCCCTAGAATCCCAACAATGAGATTTCCTAGCCAGTCTATGTTGGAGCCCAAGAGGGAAGTGGGATAGCTCAAAGGACTGTAGAGCATAGAAGGGGATCCCATTCCTTGGGTTGTGCAAGATGACGAGGAAAGAGGGTTGTGGATTGGGATAATTGTAAGAGTTAATGGACTATGAATTCTAGGAATTGAACTGTGTGAAGATAGGTAGATCCAACCATAGGTATATTTACCCTTGTGGATTCATAGAACATCCTTCTTTTGTAGCCAATTAGTGGTTAATTACAAGAAAGATAAGTGTTCAAGTTTTATTATGAATATGTTGAATTAATGTTGTTTATGTTGTGAATTGAACTTGTTTCTAGTTTGTTAAGTTATGGTCGCATGCTTAAGCCTACCTATGTAACTATGATGTCATTGTCCATTGAATTATTTAATTATGTTTGCATAAGTATGCATTGTCATGCATGCATGCATTAATTAATTAATAGTAAGTAAGTTAGGAAAGTGGTATCAGAGCAAGAATTGGGGAAAACTGGTGATTTAAAGAAGTACCTCGTAGCTGTTACACATCAATATTACTCG
>ML788525.1:84702-105961 GCA_009831015.1 Picea engelmannii | reverse complement strand
TTTTTTATGTACAGAGAGTTTAATTATCACATGAAATACCAATTTTCAATTAGTTAGTTGTTGCAAAAAAGAAAAAAAAATTGAACCCATTCAACACATAAGATGAGATGACAAGACATAAAAGGGTTGATCACAAAGGTTTTGAGTACTTGTGTTTTCATTGCTTAAGATTTCATATTTATTGTGATGTTTAAATTTTAATCGGTTTACAATCATACATAGATGTTTTCTAACATGTGCTAACATACAAAGAAGAGTCATTTGAACATTTGATTGACATTGGATTAAGTATGGGTTGTGAGAATATGTTAGAGTATAAAGGATTAGTTGAACAAATTGTAAGTAGCTATGTTGTTTTACTTCCCTTATTTTATAATTTATGGAACAACAAGAAACATTTAATTATATATATGCTTCATCGTGGTGTATAAAACTCAAAGGAAACAAAGTAGTGGAGCTAGCATAAGCTATATTGAGAGACAACATGAAGCATGGATTCCAAAGAATGTGTAATGTTTATGAAATACTCACTGCTATGGTATCATTTTTTTATGTATGCAATCATTTATATTATACTATAAATATAGATATATTCATTACATTTTATTTCCATGTTTGTAGATGGAACATGAAGAGACATAATGTCAAAATCATGTCAAAATCAAAATTTGACATTAATTCCATTGACTAAGCAATTTGACTATAAATTTAAACAATTTTCCAAAGTATAACATTGTTATATTGATTTTTATTTATTTATTTATTTATTTTTTTAAATTAAACCATTTTTTAAAATTATCACTGGTGAAGAACTTGAACCCCTTATTGCAGAGGTGCCGACGAGCATTTAATTGGTCTTTAATTTCTATGTCTGCATATCCACGTCCATCGTGTCAGATATTTATGGCGGCGACGAGCATTTAATTTGGTCTTTAATTTCTATGTTTGCATATCCACATCCATCGCGTCAGATATTTACGACGATGTTGTCAATATCCATCGTGTCTCAATAGCAGCTCAAGATTTTAATTGCACGGAGAAATTTAGGTAAAGTGACAGAATTCAGTGGGGAAATATTCAATCCCGAGTCCCGACTGCAAACAATAATTTTCTTTTCTGTTTCCTATTCTCATGTACTTAGATTGCAACTATCTCTGGCATTCAAAGTCTCTATTTCTCGATATCCATGTCCAACGTGTCTTCTCGGATATTTATGGCGACAGTGTCCATATCCATCATGTCTCGGCATCAGGTGACGAGATTCACAGTTGAAATATTCAAAGCATCAACAATAGTATGGACAATGGCTACAGAGTTTAACATTGCTATTACTAGTCCCTTGTTTCTTACCTGGTAGGGACTATGCTACCATGCAGCTCTTGTTTACTCATGCACTAAATGCCAAAAACATAACACCACGTCAATATCATCATAAGATTTGTCATATTAATAGACTAGTACTTTAAACATATCTAATAAAAGACACCAATGAATTTAAGTAACAATAGTTCATGCACACACCATACCATTCGAACACAATACCAATCGTATGTTTCAATTTTAAAATACTCCCAATATGAGAATACAAAGGTTATGTAATCCAGCTTGCAAAATGTCTTTACTAAAATATTAGGTCGAAACCAATCACCGTTTTCAAAATTGATAAATAGTACGGGTTAGGAGAATTACCTTTTCTTTTACGAGTTTTCAAATATGCCATTAATAACAAGGATAATTAGGTTTATGGCATGCCTTTTATGTAGTTTTCTCCCTTTGAAATTGTAGTGGAATTAAAAGTAGTTTTCTCATTATTCAATGCATTCAAATATCATGAAACATTGTGGGGAAATCAAATTACATATAATCAAACCTTAAATTGAATTGTTTTATTTTGCCAACATGTGTAAAATTTATGAAAAAGGGCATAATTTTTAAACATAAGTTTAAGGTTTGCAAAAATTGATGTTTCTCTCAAAATGAAAACTATAAGTTTGTGTCCATTTTTTAATAATCCTTCTTTTAAGGCGCAAAAATAATGCATATGCTAAAAAATTATTTGAGTTGATTTTATTTTTCCAAAGAAGGGAAAAATTATAAAATGCATAATTTTTAAACAAAAAATTAGGGCTTGTAAAAATAGTACATTGTGCAAATCCAAAAACTATCAACTTGCTTCCACTCTTTGACATGCATTCTTCTAAGGCAGAGATCATTTATCTAAAAATATGACTTTTAAAAGAATTATTTCAATCCGCCAAAGTACTCAATTAACTCATTAATGCACCGAAAATAGAACCTTGACGAAACTGTCGAAACATTAATGTATGTAAATAGAGGCATGAAATCAACTTGAATAAGCTCAAATGAACATGCAAGCGATGTTGAATAAGAAGGGAGAAAAATACTCAAAATGCACAAATAAACCAAATCACCAAATACTCATCTCATGAAAGATAAGCCAAAAAATCAATAATAAGAAGCATGAAAAATCAAACATCTAGGAAAGAAAACCATCAAAGCATCCTCTCAAATCAAGAAAGACAAAATCAAAGGCCATTGAAAGTAGTGTTTTTTCAAAATTTCAATTGGGGCCCCTTTATTTTTTGTAAAATTTAAGGGGAGTTGTTGAGGCCTCAACACATATCTACAACATGGAAAAATTCAGCATTGAAACATATCAATGCATTGTATTAATTTGAACATAATCATGTGGTTCATACATATATATGTACCAATGTGAATAAATGTAATTAAAACATTGGTGGTACTAATGAGAATAAAAGCATTATTCCCTTCAATGATATCGTTACAACCGTAATTATCGATATCATAACCATTCCAAGTCAATATGGTGTGCAAGGTAATATACACACCAATGATTTCATTATATAAAAGATGCACCAGGTCTTCAAAAATATATAATACACACTCATGCATATTATATATTTTTCCAAGGAAAAAATCAAGTAATTTTATTAGAGATAGTAAAATTACATGAGTTGAATACCATAAGTAGTATTTCAGGATACCCTGTTGGGTTAATAAAGTAAGGACCAAAGGTATGCACGTAAAGAAGGAATGTTTGATTTTGAAGATCATCCTGATAGGAAGCATGATCTAGAATTTTATAAAATTATGTCAAAATTGGGGGACATCATCACCCCTGAAGCATCCTTTTACAAAACATCTTGTCATGTACTTAACAACAATTTTCATAACATTTATACATATAAAGGAATCCAAGCCTAAATCATTCAAAGGAAAATTCCAAAATCTTTTTTGAAGAGACATGTTTTGTTGACATGTCACTGAAAACATAGAGAGAGTTAAAACCATGACTCGTGAAAATAAGAAGTAAGTTTTCCTTGGTGGGACTGAATGATTTCCAAAGTGTGTACTTGCATCTCGAGGTCGTCTTTGGAGAGTCTATCAACTTCTGAGTTATTTTCCCTGTAGACAAGAGTAAAATTAATGTGAGAAAATGAAGCTTAGAGGTTCTTGATATCATAGAACAATGGTTGGAGCATGAAGTTCCTTAACACATATTGCCCCTTTAACCATTTTATCACTAGGAGAGAGTCTACGAGGACTTGGATTTGAGTGATTCCTTTTTCCATGGATAATATTAAAACCAAATTGAGTGTTGTGAGCTCACTATGGTTATTAGTGGACTGTCCAGTTCCATATTTAAAGATAATGAAATGGTTTTGAGAGAGGTAAATAAGATCCCTTGTTCCTCCTTTGGGCAGGTCTCCTTGAGATGCTCGATCAAAAGATGCCCAAGGGATTTGGGCATTGATGTTTATTTCAGAGCTCCAAACTTTCTAAGGGGCAGATGAAAACTAAGGGTAGGTACTTAAGATGTTGAGGCTTAGGGAGGTGCAACAAAATGACAAAGTGCCCTTATTCTCGAAAAGTTTTATATTTCTTTCTAACCAGATTCCCCAGGCCAAGGTCAAGAGCAAGGCTTTGAAATATTTTGTGTCCTTTCATTTGTGCCACCTTTTTAATGCTACTTCAATTATGTCCCCTTTCCATTTAGATTCCAGTCCTGTAATGACTTCAACTTCCTTCCATACCTTTTAAGTGAAGGGATAAAAAAATATTGTGTGAGCATTTGTTTCCAAATTTGATTCACATAACTAGCATCTTCCAATGCCCTATAAACTTTATTTTTGAAGCAGATCCCAAGTTTGGTGCATATTATATATTTGTAAAGCCTCGATGTGTAATTTATATAATGAAATCACTAGTGTGTATTATCAATAGAAGCACACCAATACTTTCAATATATAAAATATGCATTGGGGCTTCAAAATATATACAATACACACCGATGCATATTATATATATTTTAAAGCCCCGACGCGTACAAAATATTGGCGCATCAATGCATATATATATATATATATATATATATATATATATATATATATATATATATATATATATATATATATATATATATATTCTAGTACACTAATGCGCATTGTCAATATAAGTGCATTGATAAAAAAACCTTTGCTAGAACTTCCAACCACCTAAAATTTTTAACTACAGTGAAAATATGTTAAAACCTATGCTACCAACAACAAAGGTTTTAGTGGAAGTTTTTTTGATAATTTTGCCCAATCTTGTAACACGAAAAATGTTCGCTAGGTGGTGTTTTCCTAGTAGTGAAACCTTACCTTGTCACATGAGCATCGACAAAGGCCACCATTAGTTCATTAAGTAGGAAGGTGAAACAATTCAACCACACCACTTGAACTTGAAACTCTACCATAGAGAGTGTGTACATTTGTCATTCCTCCTTGTTGGACTTATGCATGATATTGTATTCCATTAACTAGCATGCCACCCTGATCCTCCCATTTACGATCCACTCGATTGGATCTCTGTGACCTCCCTAGATAATCCCATTGTTCTTTAACATCTTTCCCATCCATGGACAACCTTATGAGCATGTTAATATTTTGGACATGGATAGGGTAAGCCTTGTGCAATGAAAGGTAGTTCTGGTGCACCCAGCTACTGAGTAACTCTTTACACCAAGTGACTTCTCCTATGTTTCTAAAGGTGGGGACCTTCAACAAATTCATGAAGATGGAGTCTGGTAGTAACTCAAACTCAGGCCTACATGCTAATGCACCTTTTTCATTCTCTAGGATGACTTGTTGCTTTTAGATAGATGATTATAGGCGTAAGAACAAAATGATCAATGAATTCATGGTACACTCGCTTTGCGATCTCCACTTTTCCCATTAAATTACCTATAATTTCAATTCATGGGTCGATTGCTTCTTCATTTAGGGCTTCCTTGTACTTGGAATCCTATATTTGTGACTTAGTGGATTTTGTGATATCCTCTCCTTTGACCATTACTCTACTCGTGGACAATTTCTAGTGCTTATGTTTAAATTGGTATACATTATTAATGGATGGTCGAAGCTAAGAAGTAACTCAGTCAAATTATCTCTAAACTACTATTTATGAGCTCCATAGTGTGTAATGACTAATAAACATAATAGTTAGAAAACATTGTGAAAAATAATTAGCTAAGTCTTACATTTTTAAAACCTAAATGGTATTTACTACTAGTAGGTGGGGCAAGTACCCCTCACTAATATAAGAAGATTGAGACTCTTAAACTTTCATTTTTCCCATAAAATCAATGCAATACGACACAACTCCATGACTCTACATTATCCCATCAATCCCATATAACAAACTATTATGGGTTTTTAGCCACTTGACTCATGTGACACAACCAAAGCCTGATGCAACATCCAACCTCAAACTTACTTGATTGAGACACCTAAAAATGTACAATTAGTCTTTTGTTCAAAGAAATAACCCCTACTCTTTCTTATACAATCAAGTTTGACTAGGCTATAAATACTCAGACTCAAAACATGACTAGACATAATGTGATAGTATTGAAATCTCCTCAACCATAAAGGGGTGGCATAGACAGGAAAAAAAATAAAATACCAAAATTTGGGTTAAACTTGAAACAACAATTTGACTAGACATTGTAGAAAATGAAAAAAAAACTAAAAATTGTAACCTAGACTAAAAATAAATAAAACCAGATTTTGACGCAATCCAACCTAAGGGACTCCTCTTGATAGGAGTAATTCATGCTATGGTTTATAAAGTTAGGGTAAAAGGCTTCATGTGAGCTCCATTCACCCACCATAGCAAAAGGATTCAATCAAGTTGAACCAAACAAACAACACTAAAATCTTTAATTTTTGCAACCAGGAATGGACCCAACCAATGCATCTATAATTTGCCTGGATGTTTCAGATACAAGTCTTCTTTGGAAAAGGATTGGGTCATAATGTGTCAATCATGCCAAACCTTATGAACGTATTTCTCTAGTGTTTGATGGAAATCACTTAAAATTATGGATTCCTTCAACTGCATTAGTCTTTTTAGTCATTCCGCAAGTGACTCATCACCAAACATATGTGTAGCTCGGAGAATAAGAAAACAAGGAACTACAAATTCAACTGGGATCATTGCCTCTAGCCCATATACCAATTAAAAGGGAGATGTTTAGTGAACATCTTAGTTGTAGTTAAGTAATCCTAGAGGACTATTTGAATCATCTCATCCCATCCTTCATGGTTCATGGAAATGACCTTATTTAACCAATGTTCCAATATCTTATTGAAAAATTCGACTTTACCATTAGCTTACATATGATATTGTGTACTCTTATGATCTTGATCATGAATTTTCTAGTAAGAGTTGTGACAATGGTACTAATAAAGTGACAAACTTGATCTCTCATTAGACTTTTTTGGAAACCAAACTTGGTAACAATGTGTTGAAACTTGAATTGGGATATGGTATTATTAAAGCAATATTTCATTTCCCCATTGAGTGAGGTAATGACTGTCATTAATAATGTAGAGAGGTCTCGAATGCCTATATAATCGGGTAATAGGTCCTACAAAATCAACAACACATTTCTTAAATGGTTAAAGTTCCAAAATTAAATGTAAGGTCATCTCATCCTTTCCTCAAGGATTTCCAATCCTTTGGAATACATCACAACTCTTCACATATGTTGTGTCCTTACATACAATAGGCCATTAAAGGCCAACAAATAATATCTCGTGGGTTGTACCTTTACCATAATAATGTCCTCTTGTTACTCAATGATAACATTCATAGATTATATCATGTTGTTCATGGCCAATAACACAACATTGAAGTATCCCATCACTTCCCAACTTATATAACTAATTTAATATTCATTGATAATTAAAAACCTTGGCAACCAAGTGTCTTCCCCACATTGTAAAATAATAATAATAATGCACTTTCTTCTACATAATTAAGTATAGGTTCTACTTGGAACAAATCGGCATCTAACATGCATCTAACAACTGATCATATGGTACACCATCAAATTCACTAGTTTCAGTCATTGGTACGTGGTTAGGACCCGTGTTATGTTTACTTGGTTTCATTATAACCTCAAAAGTAAAATCCCAAAATAATAATAACCATTTATAGATTCTTACTTCCAATGGAGGCTTATTAACTAGATACTTTACGACAGAGTGATCTATGAAAAAATTGAAATGCCAGCCCAATAGGTAATGACAAAACTCATGCGATACATACACTTCACATTATCTCATGGTGTAGTTGTTCTATGCTTGTGAAAACTTACAGATAGAAAATTATATCGAGTGATCCAAATCCCCTTCTCTTCGTTGTCTTAAGATAATGCCTAGAGAAATTCTAGAGGAATACACATGTACATGAAATTACAAGGACCGTTTAGGGAAAACCAAAATTGTGGCACTAGAAAACTTTTCCTTCAGTATCATGAAAGAAGTTTCACAATATACAGTCCATTGAAAGGAGTCTGACTTCTCATGCAATTTTTCCATCATCTTTGTGATATAGGCATAGTTTCATATAAAACTCTTGTGATACAGTATGTGAACCAAAGTAGATTGCAACATTTGAACACTAGTTGGGGCAAGTAAATTGAAAATCACAACAACATTTGCAAGATTCACTAGTGCTCTATCCTTGCATACAATGTGTCTCAACAATGTGCCAAAAGGTGCACAAAAGACACTCTTTTTCATATTCAAGTAAATCTATATTTTCTTACATTGTTTAAACATCAACTATGACACGCCTATATGGTCTTTGAGTAACCCATACATAGTACAATCATCTAAGTAGATTTCTAGAAATTTCTAAATGTAATCCTAAAAAGATGATATAACTATTTGAAAGAACATAGAGGGAGCACTCTTGAGACCAAAGGGCATTGCATTATAAGAAAAAGATCCTCATTTGGTGGTGAATGTAGTCTTTATCACATCTTCTTTAGTAATCTACACCTTGTGGTGCCCCAAAAATACATTAGTGAATGAGCGTGCTTCCTTACCCATAGCTCGATCTAATACCTCATCACTAAAAGTAGTTAGGAAAGGGTCATTGACACATGATTAATTGAGCCCCCTAAAACACACATGGAATATGATGTCATTAGCATGATTTTTATTCTATATCACTATGGGGATAATCTATCGAGATT
Source organism: Picea engelmannii (assembly GCA_009831015.1). NCBI lineage: Eukaryota > Viridiplantae > Streptophyta > Pinopsida > Pinales > Pinaceae > Picea > Picea engelmannii. The sequence goes on along the minus strand of ML788525.1, from coordinate 97,386 downwards.
CATCGACTAGAAAGACAAGGAATTTTGTCAACATTGACCGATATCCTTTCTAACCTCTTCTTTAACTTTGGGATTGAGGTGATAAGGCCATGCTTTTATCGATTTGGCATCTAGTCGCAACTCAATCTTCATTTCCCCATTTCACCCTTAATCTACTTCATGTTTGTAAATCTATGTGGAAAGATCCTCATATTATTTTAGTAATAAAACAACATTTGAAATGGTTTGTTCATCCCAATAGTCTCCCACAGAAGCTATCTTGAGTCACTCCTCTATCCCAATATTTAATATCCACTACTATAGAGGGGTGCGATATTTTTTAGTTTATGTGTCTTTGTTGGTCTCCTTAATATTTATATAACCCTCAAACTCCTAAAAAGAGAGGTGTCACTACTCTTCTAGGTAATCTCCCTCATCCCCATTCTAGCCAATCTTTTGACAACATAATAGTTTCTATGATTCCTTCTATATTACCTTATTTTTCACAAATTTCTAGTGTTGTAAACATAACTTAGGATTGAAGTTGCTTCAAAACCTATTGTAAAAAGGATTTATTTAGTAATATGTGATGCATAGGCGACTTTAGGAGTCTTACTAACATAAGAGAAGGAAGCACAAAAGTGATTGTAAAACCCCATATTCCAAGATTTTATGTACCTTCAAAACTATTCATGGTGATACCACACCCCCAGTTTTGGCCCTAGGGTGAACATGAACTTCTACACCCAGTACTCTTAAGGAATTTCTTCCCTAGTCCATTTCTAGATGTAGTTATCTATGTGGATCGTAGGGTTCATATTCCCTTGTTAATAATCAAGAAACACAATCTTTTCACCACTTATCAAGCACACATCCTAAAGCTCAAATTATCAAGGGAGGTGAGGCCCACCAATGAACTAGAGTGTCATTTAAAAAAAATTCTAACATTGATATACTATGATCATTTGCAACTTTGTGCTCCATTTCATCAAAGAAATATTCTACATATGTAGTCACATCATAAATGGGAGGATCTCTAAGGTTTGTTTTGATCCATCTAATTGTCTTTATAAAAGCACAATGTTGAAATGAAAACTCATGGTTGCAATCTTTCCAATTATAGATGACCTCTTCAAAATCAGTGTTAAAGGAGTGGATACTCCTCCAACTAAAAACCATCTACTATGGCATTCACATAGTCATCCATTTATCCCACTATCAAATTATAAATCTAATCCATCACAGTTTCTTCAAAACTATCTTCATTTGGCTCAAGATACCAAGGTCCTTAATATGGGTCAAGGGATACACTACTTGGGTATCATCATCTCTAAATGACATATTATCTTGCTTCAAATTAATTCCATCACTGTTGTCAAATTCTCATTCAATCCATAACAAGGTAGGGTAAGGGTGTTTCTCATCAGCTATCTCGATCACTTCGAAACATGCCATTGTTTTCACCCCTACTAGATCAACTTCAACATTCTCCAACCTTATGTAACATCCCCAACCACCTGCTAGGATATGCCACTTAAAAATTTGAACTCTGATACTAATTTAATTCATAAAAATACTCTGAAAAAGAAAAGATTCATACAAAATAATAACATAAATATACATGCAACTTACACAGGAAAACCCATGAAAACAATTGCATAAATATTAACACAACACATGAATATACACACAATTGACACTTATCTTTGATAAAAAGAACACCAAATGCATGCAAACCTTCCATGTTCCTCCCAGCCTTAGAACACATTGCTCAAAACTCTCAGCAGTGGGTTACCCTTGAGTTAGGGCATAAACTCCACCTAAGCAAGGGAATCCTAACCCAGGCTAAGGTCTCCCAGATAGTATAAATCTCAGACTCAGGTGCCAACTCAAGCTAACAACCTACAGTCCCTCATTCCCCACATGCCTGCCCCACCCTAGGAAGTGTGCCCCTTATCTTCTCAACAGTCCTTCAGTTTCCCCACTTCCCTTCCGGGGCTTCAACAATAGGCTAGAAATTCCCCTCCCCCTTATTTATGCACTGTCCTTAGTGCAATATATACATATATATAACCAAAATTTCAAAAGTCTTAAAAAATATGCAGGTATTCTTCTCGCATAGCATCCTCGTGCTCCCAAGTTGCATCTTCAGGACCGTACCAGGTCCATTGGACCTTTACTATCTCTACGACTCGATTCCAGAGCGACTTGATCTTTCGGTCCAATATGGACACCGAATGCACTTGAAAGTTTCCCCCTTGGTCCACCTGAATCACATTCCAATCAATGACATGATTAACATCAGGTACATACTTTTTAAGAAATGACACATGGAATACATTATGAATACTCATTGATGTTGGTAAGGATTTCAAACGACCCACAGTAACATGCTGTCAGCTTTGAACAATTTCCCAACTTCACAGAACTTCTCTTGGATTTTACTTTCAAGAACACATGGTCACCCACTTTAAATTCTATGTGAGTTCTTCCTTTATTGTTACGAAGAAAATCTCTCTATGGCTAGGGTAAACCACAATACACGGAAATGACTGCAGAAATCAACTCTATTCTCAAGTATGCTATGTAAACAAATATGCTAACGAGACAAGATAAAAGACATACCTGGTCCAAACGTTCGATGAAGTCCACCGTTGAGCAATTGACCCAAAGCAATATACGTGCAACTAGTCCTCAATAATCAAGCAAAGAAAGCATATGGTGATAATATATGATGTTAACACATTCAATAGCATAATCCATTAATAAACATGACAAATACGCCCATGGAATAATATTTCAAATATTTGCAAGATATCAATTGGATGGGAAAAGAGTATTTCTATTAATATATGATCAGAAGAAGTGAAAATGTTACATACTTCCATGTCAATGTGGTTCGGAACCGAGAAACTAAGTTCCTTCCAGTTGAGCCTCCACCACTTCAATCATCCACCAAAGGCAAGCACATAGAAGAGAGACAATGAAGTTCTCAATCAAATAAGGGAAGAGCTTGGGGGATGAACACTGTGTTCAGACTTAAAGGACAAAGGGATGCAGACTCAATATGAAGTAAATAATTTCTCCAAAGTAACTTTGCTCTCAAAGTTGAATTCTTTCTCCTCTTTACCATAGCTCAGAATTGGCCCATTTAAAGCCTTCAAATGGAATTGAAGGGTCGAGTTGGAACGTTTCTAGTATATGGAAGACCAAGGATCATAGATCTCCTGTCATGACATGGAAACCCGACTTAATTTTTCATTTTTGGGCACAAATCCCAATGTACACGGGTTTTAGTGGTGTAACCTGCGTATACGCATGCTGTATAATAGGCAAGGTGTGTACATGTGGAAAAATATGTATTTTTAGCTCTGGGATTTACAAATAGGGATGATAAGTCTGCATAGGGAAATGGAAAAAGGCCTTATGTGCATGATTGCACAGGGTGAGGCAAATCTTGCTATAACAGATGCCCCCTAATGTGTGAGGTCAAAAAAGTATCTACGATGGTCGAAATACATTATAAAAAACCCAAAAGTGGAGTGATGGGGAACCAGTTGGATGAACTAGTTGCTCATTACATTATGCACTGACTTTGCATACATGGCTGCCAATTTGAATTACACTGTAGATCCATGTGACAATATAACAAACAACTGTCTGTGGCCATGAATAGGCAAATACAAATGCGGTTACATGCCAAAGGATATCATAGTCACGAACAAGGCCCAATAGAACCAGTGTCAAAACCAATCTGAAGATATATGTATACAATGGAGTACAAGATGATCTCCCATGATTACTGTAGTCATATAGGTATTGGTCCAATGAAAAGGAAGAAACATCTCAGGAATGCTATGACCACATACTAATGTTTTCAAGTCTTCCACACAATCTGCCAAGGGTGCAAGTCTACATCATGTGAATAAAGGAGTTGAGGTCCAACACAATGAGACATCGTTTGATTACCAGTCATTGAGGTATACCGTTAACAAATGCGAGACAACCTACCAATAATGAAAGTAGGTATCAAGGGACCGAGTACATTCTTACAAGTGTGAATAAAGGAGTCGATGTCAAACACCTGAAGAATCCATTGATCAAGAGACATTGATGTATTCCCAACTATCGATGGCGAGAGAACCTGCCACTAATGAGTGAAAGCCTCAAGGTAGTCATAAGACTCTAGGTCTCATTTCCAGAATAGATGAGTTGAATTCGATGGAAGGAGACTCGCTGAAAGGAGAGCATTAAGGCATCTCTCATCATCCAACACGAGGTACAAAGCAGGAGCTTTGTGATTTGGAGGAAATTAGACGAAGAACATGTTCATGAACCAACGACCTTGTGCATCTTTCGCGTGTGCCAAGTGCAAGTGGTACACGAAAAATATCCTCTGAATAGCAGCAAATGAGGAAAATTGCTGACAAAGGTGAGGAAACAACCAATAAGGCTAATGGCATCCAAGACATGGCACGAATCTCAATGTCTGAATAAGTGTCTTGTCGTCGAACACAAGGGAAACCACCAAGTCAATGACCAATGATGAAATGTTGATTGTTGGGTTCAAGGCTACCTACTAGTGATGAAAGTAGGACCAAGGTGTTGGATAGGACTACAATATCATGTGATTCTAAGATCAACTGAGGGTATGGCCGACATGCAAAGTCAAGAGATCCGAGGAATGGCCGACATAGGTTGATAGACTTCTTTTGAAAAAGAGCATGAGACATATGGAAGACTCTGACATCATAGACTCGATGATGAAACCATGATATGTAGGAGGCATCAATGAAATTCTCCATAGGGACTGGAAGAGTAACTAGTCGGTAGAGAATACTGTGTAACGAGATCAACTTCCTAAGGCCATGCTAAACCCAAAATTATGGTGACAAATGGACGAAATAACTTTGTGCTCTATTCAAAGTCAACATGAATGCTGCCAATAGAAGATAATACTCCCTTACCTCCCTTCTTTTTTTGTTTTTTCATAGACAAATGAATTATATGATACATAGGAGGAAACGAATGTCGCAAGTAAGCAAAACTAGTTCCAGTAGTGGAACATACCTATGCTCAATGCAAGGAGATGCATGCGGGAGATGGACACTCGAGGGAATGTTCCCTCCTAGGTATAGGGTGTCAAAATGCGAAGGATATAAACGAGGCTCTACTTGGTTAAGGATGCAAAACTGCTGAGGCAAACAATTTATAATGCAAAGCGAGAACCAAATATAGGCTCAATACTGCAAGCAAGGGCATGAGATGCAATCAGAACTTAACGCCAAAAAAATGTCATTTTTTTTGACATTTAGTCTACTTGGTGTGAAAAAGGGATAAACTTGTGCAAAATAGACGTCCTTTCAAATCCAATTTATGAGTGTGAAAGAGACAATTTCACTCGACAATCTTTTCACTTTTTGAAGATGAGTTGGAAAAGATCTTAAATTAAACTCGGTTGGGAGTCCCCTAGGTAGAAGGCAACATGTTTATGAGTGAGAAATTAGGCTCAACATAAATTCATGTATTAACTATAAGGGACTCTCGGTCCTGTGGAAAACATCTCTGCATGGGCACCAAAATGAAGCAGAGGATCTAACTAGGGCACCCATGTTTGGCAAGTCTCTACCACTTGATAACGACACATCTTATAGCATATGGAAGGTTCTGTGTCACAACAAATGGGTTCGTACCTAAGGCATAAAAGTGACAATTATAGGACAATGCAAAAATGCATGATGGAAAGGATACCTATCCTATATGTTGGGTAGTGAAAATACCTGCCCGTGGTTACAAACGACCAATATAACGTTGAAATTAGGTTTTAAATTTTAAGTAAATTAGGGCGCAAATTCGGTAACTCGGTGTACGTGGGCTACCGTTCATCGGGTCACGTATACGTGAGGTTATACGCACCTGTGCAAAGTATAGGGCATGTATACTCAGACATATACGCGACTGTAAATGAAGAATCCCATGTACAAGTCCGTAATCAAAGATTTCTATGGTTGCTAACTCAAAATTTGACTTTTATCTGGCTGGATGGTGCTAGAATGGAGGGAAAGGGACCGCGAGGAGGTAGATGTTGTTGTGGACAGAGATTCGGGGGCTCGAATGGCCTTGAAAAGATGTGGCTTATATAAATTTTGGGCACTCAAAGGGATGAGGGTCAGGTGAGGTTGCTTGAGATGCTTGTGGATTACTGGGACCCTGATAGTGAAAGCTTCAACCTTGATGGGAAACCATTGAGGATTGAAGTAGAGGATATATACTTTTTGACTGGGTTATCACGACGGGGTGAGGTGGTGAACCTCAAATCTCGGGGAGATGGAAGCGGTATGAAAATAAAAGAGTACATAGATGCTCACTGTGTAGCAGGGACTCCGAAGGTCGAGAGTCAACTCCCCATCCGAGCGATAAACAATCTCAGCCTCAAGATTGTTGTCCTCGTGTTGACCAGGATAAAAAGATTGACTTCATTTCACTAGGCATCGAGACCACTCATGTTCTATGCTATAGAGTTCTTGAGACACACATTATATGATTGGTGTACCTCACTACTGGCTAATATGAAGAGCCATTTGACATAGTGAAAACATGCTAGCAAGAGGAATTTCAGGTTTGCCTCTATCTTATGCAATTTCTTCTTCGAGCGGGTTCTAGGTTTGGGACCTAGAGTCGAGATTGTTCCGAGAGGACCTCGGGATCCAGCCATGGAACGATGGACCGAGGTAATGAGACAGTAGGGGGGAGTTAGGGTGCCCACACCCTACAACGAGGATTTCTTCTACTGGTGGAAACGCCAGGTCATTTCTCTGGATGACTACCCCTATGCAGGGATCAACTTCAGAGGGGACCCTAACATGCCACTCCCACCAAGGACCATCTACGAGGACATAGGTATGTCAAATGTTTTTAAATATTTCATTTTTTTGTATTTTTGTATAGTAGAACAAAAATATTTTTGGACGATGCTTAAGTACTTAAATAGACACTTGTGTGATGTAGACGTGGGTCCGCGACGACCAGACGGGCTTCCCTGACATCGTCAGAGGCATCAAGGAGATGAGGAGGCGAGAGGAGAAGTTGAGAGATTCCTTCAAAACATGCAGGGAAACTTGTCTCATTTGACTCAAAGGATTCTAATGGTTCAGTTAGAGGATCTGTCGGAAGCCATGCAACGACAAGTGGTTGGTGTGCCCAGATCTTGGGTGCGACTCTTTCGGCATCTCGCAAATGCTATAGTTTGTTACCATGACACACATTCAGCGCCACATGCGTAGATTTCATGGATATTGTAGTATCGACTGTATATGTGTATTGAGGGTGTTAGCCCCAATTTTGTACTATAAACACCATATTTTTTGAAATATATATAAAACAAGGATCTTCGGCTTTACTTATATTTACAATGCGTACATTGATGAGATGGTTTTCTTTCCTTTAGTTGTGTGACAAATGCCAATCTAAAACGAAATTAGCATAAGCATCAAATACATGATTAGAACTCCTAGGAATGTGATAATAAGTAATAAAATCAAACTGTCGTTCTAAAAGACGTACCCGCAGGAATCGTTGAAGTAAAGTAGAATCACACACACGGTAACTTTCATTCAACTGACATACTACTAACTGGGAATCCAAGTGAACCTCTAAAGAGAAAATACCATGTGAGATAGCATCGCGCAAAAGTTCTACGACGATGCTATATTCGGCCACATTATTCGTGGATGGCCCTAGGCATACACCACCTAAAGACACCAGTATACCCTCGAGTGAATAAACCACCCAAGCGATGGAAGCCAAGTTCCGTGTATGACAACTGGTTCCCTATGCGAATCCTAAGTAGACCGAAGACTCCGTTGACATCTGCCAATCAAGGAAAAACTCGATAAGCAAGTTGAAGACAAAAATAAAGGGAAAGGATATATACACTAAATTACATTAGTATACAAAGAGTTCCACCCAATCTTAGGGCTCAAGTGTAATAACTTTTCAAGTAGATCCCATTCCTGGGCTCGACCAACATATTCCCTTCATAATATTCTAACTCATAGACTCCTTTTTCTAAGACACATCGCACGATATATGGACTGTGCCACCCGGGTTTAAACTTGCCTGCCCCTAGCAGTTCTTTGGCTTGATCATACAAGAGGACCAAGTCACCCTCAGCGTACAACCGAGGACATATATACTTATCATACTGGAGTTGGACATGTCTTTTTTTCTACTCAATAGCCGTAGAGGTGTCTCGGCGTTTCTCGTCAAGACTCTTTAGGTGTACAAGGCATCGCTCAAGATCGAAAGTGTCAGGTAGAAGCACGATTGCCAACTTAAGAGAAGGGATTTCACATTCAATAGGTAATATCGACTCCACACCATGTACTGACTCGAAAGGGGAAAATTCGGTGGCAGTCTTGACTGAGGTTCGACATGCCCAGAGTGCGGGATATAGCACAATGTGCCAGTCAGACTTACTCTCGCTGACAATTTTTCGCAAAATGGTCTTGAGAGACTTTTTGATGGCCTCTACTTGTCCATTTTGTTGTGGGTAATAAGGAGAAGAATGACCATGTCTAAACCCCATCTTAGATGCTAGCTCTTCCATAATTTCGTTTTGACAGTGACTGCCATGATCAGTGACAATCTCACTCACGATATCGAACTGGGCGATAATTTGATTGAATATGAAGAAGGCGACAGTCTTCTCGTCGGATTTAACTGTAGGCATGGCCTCATCCCACTTAGTAAAGTAGTCGATGGCCACAATAATGTGTTGATGCCCCCCATTTGAAGTTGGGTTGCAATCCACGAAGTCCACCCCCCACTTGGTGAAGGGACCAACATTAATGATTGAGTGAAAAGGGGCTGGATGTGAGCCCCTCTTCACTCAATCATTAATGTCAGTCCCTTCACCAAGTGAACACCTGGTAGGGGTGACACTTCTTAACCACTTCAATACAATCTTTAAAGATAGAAGGCCAGAAATAACCAGCTCACAATTTTTGTTTAGCTATCGCAAGCCCGGATAGATGACCACCACAAGCCCCACTGTGGAAATTGTTTAAGACTGACTCGACTTCTCTGTGAGTTAAACAATGACGCAGATATTTTCTATTCCTTGGTTATACAAAGTGTCACCGATGATAGTATAATTCTTAGCTTGGTATCTTACATGCCATGGGTCATCTCGCGAGAGATGCGAAGAGAACTTCAAAGTTTGAAGATAGAGAACGATGTCTCCATACCAGGGGTCGAACAACAAGACAAGAAAAACGTGTTCGTCCACAAATGAATCAACATGGATAAAATCCTCATCTAATCATGGAAAGTCGGATATTAAGTCCGCAAAGACTAGTGATTTCTTGGATTTCACAGAAGCAAAATCGAGATCAAATTATTGTAAAATGACAATCCATTTATTATATATTCCCCCTATGATACGACTAGTAAGGACGCATTGAAATGGATTGACATCAGCAACCACAATAGTCTTGCAAAGAAATATATAATGACGTAAACGTTGGACTGCGTGAACGACACCCAAAGATAGCTTTTCAACGTGAGAATAATTAAGCTCAGGATCGACTAAGTTTCGACTAAGATAGTAGATGACGTGCTCACGGATCTCATCATCCTCCTGAACCAAAACCATACCAATCGTCCTCTTGGACGTGGCGATATAAAGCAAGTAAGCCCTACTGTAGTCAGGAGACTTCAACAGAGGTGTCGATACCAAGGCTTTCTTCAAAGCATCGAAGGACTCTTGGGCTCACTCATCCCAGATAAAAGGGGTGTCCTTCTTCAAAAGACACATGAAACCCTTAGTGATATTGGTATAATTTACTATAAACCGACGTAGAATGTTAGCCTTCCCCTGTAAACCTTGAAGTTGTCTAATAGTGCGCGGGGGAGGAAATCGAAGTATTGACTCAACTTTTAACGGATCTACCATGATCCTTGTCTCGAAAACTAGAAATCCCAAAAGAGGGCCAGACCTAACACAAAAGATGCACTTATGAGGGTTCAACCGGATTCTATAATAATGACATCTTTCAAAAACAAGTCGAAGGCGCATAGAGTGATCCACTCTCTTACGAGAGTGAGCAACAAGATCGTCAAGGTAAGATTCGACTATATTCTTAAGATTGTGGAATGTGAAGGTTATAGCACGTTGGAAGGTTGCTCTGGCTTTTTTAAAGCCGAAAGGAATTTTACGGTATGCGAAAGTACCCCAAGGACAAATAAATGTCATCTTGTGTCGATCCTCAAGTTTAATTTGGATTTGATTATACCCTGAAAATCCATCCATAAAAGAAAACACTTCGCTTCCTACACACTCGTCGAGAATTTGATTGATGAAAGGTGTCGGGAAGTTATCTTTAGGATAGGCTTTGTTCAGGTCACGAAAGACCATGCACACATGGATGGTTCCTTGCTTCTTATCCATAGGAACGGGATTGGATACCCATTCATTCAAGGGAACCAGGTAGATAAAGCCAACATTAAGTAGTTTCTCTACCTTTGCCTTAATAGCGGGGGCCTTCCGGGGATTGACATCTCTAAGACGTTTCCGAATAAGTTTAGCATCCAGTTTCATTCTAATGTCATGTTCAACAATATGAGGGTTGATTCATGGAATCTCTTCATATGACCAAGAAAATACATCTCGAAATTCCTTGAAGATTTTGTTGTAGATCAGGATTTCTTCTGGCGAACAATCCGCACCAATATGTACGTTTTCAATCTTTCCAGGGGTACGAGAGATATCGATCGTGATGGTGGGAGAAATACTCACCATATTTACTTCGACATAAATGTCGTGCGTATCAAGTGGAAATACGTCGTGACTGACTATCTCACTCAAAGTAGATCGAAAGTCATCTTGTTCGATTCTTTTAAGATCTGGGAGAAAATAAGAGCGATGATTCATATCATCCCAAGGTTTGTCAGAACCATTCATGGCTTTGATGATATCTTTGTCCGAGGGAAAATTCTCATCGAGGCAGTCATGTGAACAAGACAACGAAGTGGCCCACACGGGCCTAAGAATGGGATCCTCCTTGTCTGTCGGCAAGGTAACATGATCGGGATCAATGGAAGAGTCGAGAACAACTTGATACATAATCTCCACTGCCGATAGTGGCATGGAAATTCCAGCATGTGACCGACCTTCACAAGATGAAATCAGAGAAGGTAGGGTCAAAGGATCACTAAAATAGGAAGTGCGGAAAGGAATGGACGTCTCTATCGAAACAGGCCTATTGGACATGGCGTAAACATGGTGAATCAGTGCCATGAAGTCGAAAGTACCCATAAGGGAAGAATAAATTCTGACATCGATATTCTCAGTTGTCGGCTGAGAATTGTCGATCACAGGGATCGACGGTCCAACAGATGCATTGGGACTAGCATACACAAAGGATAACTAGTTGATCGTCACGATATTCCTGTCATAAGTAAAACAAAGAGTACGAAAGACAGATGATACAATGAAGACCATAGCATAGGTCCAATTGTGTCCTAGTGACAAGTTATAATCAAGAGGTGCATCAACTACCTCAACCTCCACCTCTACCATCTTCCCACCTAACTGGACCAGAAATGCAGGAATAATACCGTGAGGGCAGAAGGAATGACCATCAAAAGAAGTCAACATGTTTGATGACTTAGAAAGGGTAAGATAATCTAGAGCTTTCCAACAGATCAGGGACATCACACAAGTGGCAAGATCTTCATCAAAAACTGCACATTTGATGGTATACTTTGAGTACCCCACATGGATTTGGAATGCCACATGGTAAGGAAAGCAAGGATTCACATCCGTGATGTCAAACTTGATAACTTTTGAGCCACTGGGTTCTAGATATCCTAACGCAGATAGTAAGGCATTCCTTTGTGAAGGACACGTCTGGAGTGTCTCTAAAGCTGACATCGCACAAGGGGTTTGACCCAGGTCCTCAATAATAGAGTAGTTTTGGGAGGCTCTAGCATTCGGATTGTGGGTAGATCACTTGAGTACTCCGTTCGGAATATGAGGCGGTGAATCTGGTTTTTCAATTTGTAAAGTCATCTCTGGAGGAGGAGGAGAAGATTCTAGACCAGGTATAGCCTATGAAGAACTATAATCTCAAGATCAAGTGGCTACATGAAATTTCACATCGACCATATTGATACACAAACGATCGTCATCTTGCAACGACGGGTTTTGACTCCCACCAACTGCATTTCCGATGTTTGAGGAGCTCAAGGCCATGTGATGGTTATGTGGGAAGGGATTTGTCAGCACAGCGGGCGGTAGAGATAATGGCTTCGTAGCTTCTGCAATTTTGGGGCATAAATGAGTAAGGTGATTGTTTGTACAAAGCTTACAGGGAATTTTCACCTTATGCCTTTCTCTCTTGCCCTCTCTAGCATTTTTATTCATCTTCTCATCATTACCATTGTCCTTGGGTTTATTATTATTTTTACCACCCTTACGATTATTGTTATGTCCTTTCTTCTTATTCTCGCCTAGTTGCTGGTTACCATTTGGGTCGGTCGACGATTGCACAAAATGTACATCCACCCACTGAGTGGGATTGGAAGACACATATGAAGCTGGCCCTCCTGCAGACTAGTTTAGAGACAACTCGTTCAAATGGCTTGTCACTGAGTCTTTGGATTTTACATTGGCGGAGCCTATAATTCCATCGGCATGAGTTC
>ML788525.1:19720-68220 GCA_009831015.1 Picea engelmannii | reverse complement strand
GATATCTAGAAGCAATTTCCTGGTACACGCCAGTCCCGAATTCCCGACTTGTGAAATCCCGATACTGCTTAGTGCATGTAGATTCGGTTTTCGGTGTTTCGGCACCCAGAAAACCGAAGGGTATGAACCCCTCGTCCTCTTCTACCACGAAAACCCGGTACACGAAACTCCGAAAGGTGGGATGTCAGGTTTTAATCCGAGGCATTGTTAGATGTGACAAACTGTTGGTCCCTTTCGTATTTCGACACTTTGAGAGACAAGAGAGCAGGGAACACATGCATCGCGATTTCCCGAATCGCGAAAGCCGGAAGCACCTCTCCAGTAAGGCCTATGGTCATAGTCAATGATCACATGGGTAAGGATAAGGGATGGTAGGGTCTGCATCAGGCCCCATAGGAATTCATGGATTTTGTTCCTCGTTGAAAAGAAGGAAAAAGCCGAAAAATATTAGTTCCCGTAGTGGGTGTGTTACAACCAACCAAGACTATATTAGGATATAGATAACTATGGATACCTCCTTAATCAATTAAAATAACAATGGTTTGGTTGTTGATATTACCTTCCACTTCAATCATATGTGGTTGAAACTTATCTTGCTTGTTATCCAGGGTTGCGTAGATCCTAGGTACATTTCTACCCATGTCCTCCACTGTATCAAATTGTTGTACATTGTGAAAAATCTTCACTTTTTCACCTATGTGAGGGCAATCTCTGTATATATGATCTCCCCCACAACCCAAACATTGAATAGGTGGCTTCCTTGGTCTTTGCTCCAATGTCTCAGTCATTCTAGGTTATTTAGAAGATGGTTGTCCCTGAGAATTATTTCTGAAGAATGGTGGCTTAGTTCCCTTCTTCCTCTATTCCATCTTGTTTTTCTTTTTGACTTCCCAGGATTTTTGGAAAGTTGGTCTTCCTTTATGCTGATCATAAAGGTATTTATCCCTTCTTATAGATTCTTCTAGTGTATTGGGATCATCATATTGTATCTTATCACTGATAAATGATGGCAGCCCACTCAAATACCTCTGAATCTTAACTTTCTCATCCTTGATGAAATAAAAATAATTCAATAGTTCTAAGAATCTCTTTTCATACTCATCTATCATCATACTCCCAAGATTGAGTTTGAAGAACTCCTTCATTTTCTTATCACAATATTGTTTGGTTAAGTACTTCTTTTGAAAGTACCTTTTGAATTCCCTCCAAGTAACCTTCTTCTCATCAATGTGTTGCACCTGCACAAATTGGTCCCACCACATTGATGCTTTTCCTTTGAGCTGATAGATGGAAATTATTGCTTCTACTTATGAGGAGTAGTTATGTAATTGGAAGTACTTCCTCATGCCCAATAGCCAGGTCTCTGCATCCTCATCCTTCTTGTGCTCACCATCAAATGTAGGTGGTTTGATTTTATTCATTTCTCCCTCTAGCTCATCCACCCCAAACCTTCTCTTATGCTTTTTGACGGGATATGGACTTGACCTATTGTGTGCCCTCCTAGTTGAATTCCTTGGGGAGTGATGGTGATGCCTACCAACACTTCTTGTTCTTCTCCTCTCATCATGAGATCTATGACTCCCTGATTTGCTTGACTCAGTCTCCTTATCCATCTTGTTCTCTATTTTTTCTAAGCTCTGCATTAGCTTGATGTTAAAGCCTTCTTGCTGCTCTCTGGATTTCATAAGCCTCTCTTTATCATATTTATAACTCTGGACATCCTTTTGCATAATTTTTATGGTCTCTACCAAGTTCATGATTTCTTCCTTGCCTTCTCCATGTCCAATTGAATTTGTACCTTCATTACCCATATTGGCATACATCCCTCTGATCTCATCTTCATGGATATAATCCCTCTATGCATCTTCCATGCTTTTGAACTTTGTGTTGATCCCATTTTGATCTAAATGTTGTTACTCTGCAAAATATGGAGGCAACAAAATTTGTTAGACTAAATAATTTAACAAAGTCATGAATATTATGTACAATTTTGTTCCAATAATGCATCCAAATTATTTCTTTTGGTTCCTGAAATTTCCCAGATCAATTTTCTGGGTGGACATTTGGATTCCTCTATCCAAGACCTTTCCAATGACTTCTCCCTTGTTCAATTATGAGTCTTGAGCAGAAAGTTATGGCCATTTTAATATTACCCAAGAATTCCTTCTGTTCAAACCTTAACCAGGTGCAAAAATGAACTGTATTTATGTTTCTTTGTACTTTCCCTTCTGTAATTTTGATAGGATCCCAACCAGGTTCCTTCATCATCATAGTTTGGAAAATCTGTCCAAGTTTCACCTATTTCTGGGTTCTGGGCTGCTAGAAACAACTTGCTGAAGTTTTGGGCCAATTATTATTATTATTATTTTGGCCATGAATGCTACATGTACCTTCTACGCCCTCTTAAACATTTTTAACATGCCCAAACATTTTAATTTAGCTCCATGACTATGTTCTATGGTTCAATATCTTTCCATAGATCACTCCTTTGCCTCAATCTGATTCTAGAGCAGGAAGTTATGGCCTTCAAAAATTAACCGGGGCTTAAAATTTACTCTCCATTGTTCGGGCTGTAAATCACTCATCCTAACTCCGTTTGACGAATGAGATACACCATTAGAAATCTATCTCTGAGCTATTTCATTTGAGCTACAAAAACTATATCATGAGCACACTATTTTTGAGTAGCTAAAAACACTGTTTAGGGCGTCAAAAATGCCCTGCAAAAACATAACCTTCAAAAATACAAAAAAAATCACAGAAAATCACTATTTTTCTGCTGCTGTAGTCCACCAAATCGACTTCACGTGCATCAATTCTAAATTATACACCCATACTTAGCATGCACAAGTTCTACACGCACAACTCCCAAAATGTAGTGCATGCATCACACACACATATCCAATGTGCACAACTTTTGTGTCATGCACCAATATCTAGTGCGCACAACTTTCATGTCACACACCAATATTCAATGCACATTGCAAGGTCTGCACAATAAAACACCAAGGTCCAGTGTGCTCACACCACACATCAATACTCCCTGCGCACCACTAATTCTGCTTTCGCACGACATGAATATTTAACCCGCATGCACTACACACTAACATTGTGCGTGCATCAACAAATGTGCACAACGATATGCCAACACTCAATGCGCACGCCTTGCGCACCAATATTATGTGTGGGCCACAAGCTTTGCACCGTGCGATGCCAAATTCTAGTTCGCTCACCCGCACACCAATATTATGAGCGCGCCACCAATTCTACACCACGCAGTGCCAAATTTTAGTGCGCACCTCCGCGTATCACCAACTTTGCAGCGCACGACGCCAAATTTTAGTGCGTACACCCGCACAAAATTATTTTTCCATGCATCACTAGTTTTGCATCGTGCAACGACAAATTTTAGTGTGCACACCCACACACTATTATTTTTCCGCGCAACACCAAATTTTAGTGCGCACAATTATTTTTCCGTGCTTAGATGATTTTTCATAATTCTGACTCGCAAAATTTCTATTCATCTATGGCCCCTACAAGTATAGTGTTGAATGAGAAGCTCTGTAGTTAAACTTCACATGACCATTTTTTATCCTGTAAACCAAATTTGATCTTTGCATAGGAATTTTTACCTTTCCCCGTCGAATTCCTCCATACTTTGTTGTAGAAATTGGGGCTTTTGCCCAATTTTGTCTTGGGCTCCATGGCCTCTCTGTAAACTCAAAATTCGGCCATCTACAGCCTCAAATTTCCCCATTAGAAATTGAAATTTCTTATTTTTAATTTATGGGCTCGATTCTTCACATTACCCATGAGATTTCTCTCAATTTTACTACAAAAATTTAATCAAACAAGTTGCAAACTTACTCCAGTAATTAATTCTTTGCGAATTTCCGATTCAACATTCTGCTAACTCGACCCATCTAGGCTTAGTGTTGAAAGTTGGGATCTGATACCACATTGTAATGTCCCCATTACCAACAACTTAACAAAATTGCTTTGATACCACATTGTAACATACCTAACCACATGATGAGCTATGCCACTTAAAAATTCGAATTTTGATACTAATTTAATTCATAAAAATACTCCGCAAATGCAAAGATTCATACAAAATAATAACATAAATATACATGCAACTTACACAGGAAAAGCCCATGAAAATAATTGCATAAATATTAACACAACACATGAATTAACACACAATTGACACTTATCTTTGATAAAAAGAACACCAACTGCGTGCAAATCTTCCACGTTCCTCCTACCCTTAGACCACACTGCTCAAAACTCTCAGTAGTGGGTCACCCCTGAGCTAGGGCTTAAACTCCACCTAGGCAAGGGAATCCTAACCTAGGCTAAGGTCTCCTCGACAGTATAAAGTCCAGACTCACGTGCCACCTGAAGATAATAACCTACAGTCCCTCATTCTCCACATTTATGTCCCATCCCAGGAAGTGTGCCCCTTCTCTGCTCAATAGTCCTTTAGCTGCCCCACTTCCCTTCCGGGGATTTAGCAACAGGCCGAAAACAAAGTCTCAGATCCATGTAGTTGCATCTTCGCATCTAGGGAATTAATTCCCAACAATTCTCTCACCGTGAGAGAATTCTCACGGGCCTGACAACCCGCCTCTTCAATAGTCCACGAGGCTGACAACCTACCTCTTCCGCTCCAAATCTTCCTAGGTATAGGTATAGGTACATGTACAGTAACAACATGGTATATATGATATCTTTGTGAGTGAAGGAATGAAGATTGAATCCTCCCCAAAGATGAACTAAGTCCAAACTATATGTATGCATGTTCTAATTGACACTTGTCATGTTGAGAACTACCTTGGGCCCACTTGTCTCCATCCTTAGAACTTAGGATAAAATAATTATTCATACTTTATACTTTAAGGAATATTAATATAATATTCCTTTGGACTCAAGCCCCCCTAGCTTATCCCCTTATCCTTTTCTCTTAGCCCCCTTTCATATCTAGTGGAGTTTATCCCCCCATACTCTTTTACATGGTTGGTCTGCAACAGTGATGTGTTTTCATTAATATTTGCATGTGATTAAATATTACAATGATGTCTCACTGACCATTTAGCATCTGACTCTCCAGCTTAATAACCACACAACCACTCTGGCCTCAAAATACATATACATAAAATCCCTCTAACCCAAAACCATGCATTTACTCCATTGTGCACAAAATCAGGATGGTGCACACCTTTCCTTTAGTGTGCAATCCTCGCACACTTACACAGGTGTGCGATACATTATAAGATGTGTTCACTTCTTTGGTATGAGATTCTTGCACAATGAATCACTGCACGCAGAACCGAACCAAATTCCTTGTACCATCAACTCACCAACTTATATGTATAATTACATTTACATGTACAATTGGGGTTCAACCTAGGGGTATTACACCTTCCAATTAGGAAATTACAATAGTGATTAGATAATAACAATTGGATTAGGGACTACACTAACTTGGGCTTTCCCATCATCTCCTAGGATTTCTTGGATAAAATATTAACAATAGACCCTAAATACAACATCACATCAAACATCTAGCCTAAATTCTCTCCCTATCCATGATTTCTTCTTCTTCTCGATCATGTGTGAGTTTATTCCAAGTAGTTGGGTGTTGATTGGTATGGTCTCCTCATACCTTACCTCAACAAGTTATCGAAAGGATGTCCATGACCTCTTGATCAAATTGTCATCCTCTAATATCTTGGAAAATAATGAAAACCAATGAAGCACAACTTCTCCCAATCTCTCCCTCTATTCTATTGTTGGTGACCACACGTTACTTTGTCTTGCTCTTGTGGGTATTGGAATACGAATTTGTGGTACAATTGAAATCCCTTGAGTTGTAGAGGGATATTTCTTTTCAACATCTCTAAGTCTTCTCTAAAGAAATCCTTTTTCTTTGCTGCATCAAACTTTGGTGCCCATGGGCCAATATTTTTTATAGTCATTAGTGTTTGATTTCCATCATCTACCCCTCTTTGAATACCTCCTCATGTAACCACACCTATAGTTGGACCCTTAGCTTCACCTACCAATCTAGGCTCAAACTTAACTAGATTGGATTTTCTCTACTGCTTTCAGGCTTCCCATCTCTTAATTAGGTCAATGCAATCTTCAATAGCATGTCCAATTTCTCAGCAATGGCCACATCTTGGCCTCCAACATTATTTTCACTTGTGGGAGATATGTCTGACTTTATCATAATTGTGGAACCAAATCAACCAAGTCTTTCCACCAACACTTCCTTCCCTATACCCTCCTCCTTGACCTCTACCCCCCCCTCTTTATTGTTGGGATTTTTCCTTGATCCAAAATGTGGTCTTCTCAAACCTTTCTATTAGCCCTTGTAAAGCCATATCATTCTTAATATTATGGCTATTAATTCTATAAAATTTACAATGAACATTTATAGGGAATGGGGAATAGTTATGTAGAATTGGGCAATGCTGAGGAGGGCATCCATATCCTCTACAAATCTTACAATATTATCCTCTTGATAAACCTAGAAAAGGATAGGCACGAGGACCTTATGTCACTCCTCCTGAAGACCTACCCGGTAAAGGTATGGCCATAGAGCCATGTGCGTATCCTCCTCTTTACAAGGTGATCTAGGTGGATATTGGTGGCCACTGACCTATTCCAATTGGCTCCTATTAACATTTTTTAGTTCAACACGTTCTTATGTAATTCTTTGTAATTGCGGGTTCTACACTTTTGGGGTTGTCTAAATCCATACACAGCTTCCACGTAGATATTGGTGGCCACCCACCTAATCCAACTGACTTATTTTGTATGTTTTCATGTCAGCACATATTTTTGTACTTCCAGGGCCGTTTTGGGGCCCTAAACAATGTTTTTTTGTCTTACTACAATCAAACTATAGATGAGGTCAAAGTTCGAAGGAATAATGTGTATTTCTTGAAAATACCTTTCCAATGGGCTATCACGCGCCTAAAATGGAGGTAGTATGCAAAAGTTATGACTCTGGGAAGTTGAGGTACCGACTTACCCATCGGGGCCCACATAATGTTTGGCGTTTCATCTCCTAGGGTTAGGTTTTTGGATGTCTAGGATTTTGGCATTCACGAGTAATGTTAAAAAGGCCTATGGAGCCTCATTGTAATCATTCTTATTAGAAAGATGCGTGTAACTATCACATCTCTTCTCAGAGATAGCTACCACCATTCAAGCAAGTTGTTTTCAGTTCTGCAGTTTTACAATTTCAACCTATTTTATTTATTCAATAGAAGGTATTGTTCAATGAATATCTATTGTTTCTCTCAATATCTCTATTTTATTGTATTAAGTATTTTGTTCTTTTTGTTACGCTCATAAATACAGATCAGTGGTATCAGAGCAATCTGCTGTTCATTTATTTTTCTTCATGCATGTCCCTGACAAGATCTGGGTACAAGAAGTTGGGACTCAGACCAATTGATCCTTTGCAATATCGTCCATGTCGAGCCCGCCAACAACCCATGGTGGACGAGAAGAAATATGATGGAGCAATAGATCCTTTTAAAATGTTTCTCGAGGAGTCCCTTGCACGACAAAGGAACGAAATGATGGACAACTTTGCACAAATCCTTCGGCGGCTGCCCATAGGAGATGCATCTTCATCAAGCGACCATGCAACCCCCTTCAAGGTACAAGTAAATTTTGATATTCCATTATTTGAAGGACTCATAGATGCGAAAGATGTAGATAAATGGATGAATCTGCATAATTTTTCCGACAGGGAAAATATTACTTTTGCACTCCTTAAGGTCATCCCCCATGTTAAGGACTGGTGGGATAATTACTCCGACAAAAGGGCCATAAAGAAATCTGCAATATTTGCAGTCACCCCCACATGAGATTCCTTCAAGGATGCCATTAAAGAACATTACTACCCTGTTGGAAGCTACGAGGACTAGTACACAAGATGGACCATGCTGTGTGAGGAAAGGGACCACATAGTACCAAATTTCACCAATATTTTCCATACCCTACGCACCAAATTGGGTATCAAAAAATATGAACGATATCTGGTGCTCAAATATCGCAACTGTCTGCATATACACATTCAAATATAAATTGAGTTTTTGGACATTGCATCATTAGGTGCGGCTTATAGATATGTTGTCAAGATCGAGCACAAATTTAAGCAAAAGAGGCAAGAGTTTGGATCTGCAAACTCCTCACAACCAAAGCATGGCAAAGGCGGCCCCAAACCACAAAACAAGGGACAAAGAAAATATGGCCACTCATAGGACAACCAGTCCAAGACGCAACCCAAGAAGGGTAATGAGAAGTCGAAGAAGGACATGGGAAAATGGTGTGAATGCCATAAAATCCCTTGGCACAACACCGAAGAATGTTGCTCTAAGCAGTCACTGGTGGTCGAGCTGAAAGCTTCCGAGTCAGAGGCAGATTCTAACTCTGAATCAAATCCAGAAAGTGGGAAGAGGATCATTGATGCCGAACCTAGTTCCATTGTCTCTACCACCAAATTCCAACCAAGAGAACCTGAAGAACAAGAGGAAGGGGAACGCCTCTTTCACTCACAGATGTGGGTAAAGGGGACTCCGCTGCATTTCATTGTAAAAAGCGACAGTCAGAAGAACTTGATTTCATTAGAGGTCGTCAAGCGACTAGACCTGCTAATAACACCACACCTACATCCCTACACCATTGGATAGCTTCGCCAAAGATGAGATCTTCGTGTCAGCCAATAATGTCATCTGCCCTACAACATCAAGCCCTTCAAAGGCGAGGTATTATGTGATATTTCTCCCCTTGAAGTTTGTAATGTTATTTTAGGCCAGCCATATTTGTGCAGGTGACATGTTGTGTATGAGTCTAGACCCAGTAGTGTTATTATTACTTTAGGTAGACAATTGTACATGATACCATAGGTAGCATCGTCTAGCGCTATTTCTTTAATCTATGCTAAGCAATGCAGTAAGGTCATTTCACAGACCGAGAAGTTCATCTTCTTTGTGATCCATGCTTGCAGTAAGAAGAAGGTCGTCACCACATCCGTGACCTCTACACAGAGCCTCTCTTTGCAGCAGAAGCAAGTGGACGAGATCGTGGAAGAGTACAAAGACATCTTCTCGTCACTCATCAGGGTACCGACGCACTACCAAGTCAAGCATCCAATTGTTCTAGCCCACAAAACACCGCTTCCTAATGGACCAGTCTATCGTCGCTCGCTGATGGAAGATGACGAAATCCAATTCCATATCCAAGAGTTGCTTCAAAAGGGGCACATCCGACCCAACTCCTCCCCTTGTGGAAGCTCGATTGTGATGGTGCAGAAGAAAGACGAGACCTGGCGGATCTGCATTGATTACATAGAATTAAACAAAATCACAGTCAGGAACTGGTACCCAATTCCCCGAATTGATGACCTTCTTGACCAACTCAAGGGGGAAAAGTTCTTAAGCAAGATTGACCTAAAGTCTGGCTACCACTAGGTTCCCATTGAACCAACTGATGTATGGAAGACACCATTAAAATCTAAAGAAGGTCTCTTTGAAGGGTTGGTCATGCCCTTTGGCTTAACAAATGCACCATCAACTTTCATGAGATTGATGGAGCACATGCAACATATTCAATAGGTTTTGGGCACTCTACAACAACATGAAACATATTCAGCAGAACTCAGGAGGAGCACATGCAAAATATTCAATAGGTTTTGGGCACTCTGCAACAACACAAGCTATATGCCAACTTGGAAAAATGCTCCTTTGGCATGAAAATGGTCCAATACTTGGGCTACATTGTTGATGAGCATGGGGTACATGTGGATCCATCTAAGATACAAGTCATTCATGACTAGCCCGCCCTGACCACACTAATCGAGCTTCATAGATTCTTGGGACTTGCCAAATTCTACCAAAGGTTTGTGTTGGGATTATCCCATATTGACCTAAAGTCTAACTACCACTAGGTTCCCATCGAACCAACTGATGTATGGAAGACAACTTTCAAATCTAAAGAAGGTCTCTTCGAATGGTTGGTCATGCCCTTTGGCTTAACAAATACACCATCAAATTTCATGAGATTGATGGAGCACATGCAACATATTCAATAGGTTTTGGGCACTCTGTGACAACATGCAACATCTTCAGCAAAACTCCGGAGGAGCACATGCAACATATTCAATAGGTTTTGGGCACTCTGTGACAACACAAGCTATATGCCAACTTGGAAAAATGCTCCTTTGGCATGAACACGGTACAATACTTGGGCTACATTGTTGATGAGCACCGGGTACATGTGGATCCATCTAAGATACAAGTCATTCATGACTGGCCAACCCTGACCATGCTAAATGAACTTCAGAGCTTCTTGGGACTTGCCAACTTCTACCGAAGGTTCGCGTTGGGATTCTCCCATATTGCATGGGCCCTCAACCAAGTAACCAAGGGTGGTGGAAAGGCAAAGTTCACATGGGGGCAGGCACAACAATAAGCATTTGATGATCTAAATCATCGCTTGTGCTCATATCTAATACTCTCCTTTCCTGATCTGCAACAACCATTCGATATTGAGACTAATGCCTCCGACTATGCTGTAGGCGCAATTCTCACTCAACATGGTCATTCAATAACATACCATAGTGAGACACTCTTAGATACTATCCATAAATACCCCACCTATGACAAAGAAATGTATTCCATTGTGCAAGCCTATCGTCAATGGAAACTTTACATTCTAGGAAATAAGACAATCATCCACACTAATCACAAGCCTCTGCAATTCATACAGACACAGGGGAAGTTGTAGAACGACCGCCATCAAAAGTGGTCCACATACCTACAACAGTTCCATCTCAACATCAAGTATAAAACATGGAGCACAAATCATGTCGATGAATGCCTTAGTCTCCCTCTCGTTGCTGCACTCACCATAGTGCTCCATTCCTGTGGGCATGAGACATTTGAGTGGCCCCAACATTATCAGCGTGACCCTGACTTTGCCACCACCTATCAGCTCTGGGGTACAGGAGAAAATGTCACTAATTTTCACATCCAGGATGGACTATTATGTCATATGGGCCACCTTTGTGTTCCCACAAGTGAGCATGCAAATATGATTTGGGAGGCTCACTACAGTCAGATGGAAAGACACTTTGGCATGGAGAAAACTATGGTCGTTCTACATAAACATTTTTATTGGCCAAAACTTCGACAAGACGTCAACAAGTATATCATATCTTGCACTACCTGTGCCATTTCCAAGCAAGCCATCAAGAAGTAAGGCTTACACACCCCTCTTCCTACTCCCAAGAGGCCTTGGGAATCCATCTCGATGTATTACATGTTTGGCCTTCCATCCACCAAGCATGACAATGATTGTGTATTTGTGGTGGTTGATCGGTTTTCGAAGATGGCCATTATCACAACCTGCAAGAAGAGCATCACAGTGGAAGATACTTCCAAGCTCTTCTTCGACCGAGTGTGGGTCCATTTTGGGATACCATAGACCATCACCTCAGATCGGGACAACATGTTCCTCAACACATTTTGGTTGAGTCTTTGGTCAATGTTGGACACCAATCTCACTAAATCCACTTCTTTCCACCCCCAAACCGATGGTCAGACAAAGGTTGTCAATCAGATGATTGTGCACATCATGCACATGTACAAATATAAGCATCCACGTACATGGGATGATAGTCTACCCTATGTTCAACACAACTACAACAGGGCTCTCCATAGCTCCACCAACCATATCCCATTTCAGGTGGGGCTGGGATTCCAACCCTTGGGTCCTATTGATGTTTTACTACCTCTTGCAACCACACAGGAAGAATCTTCCCATGTTCAGTCTAAGGCCGACAAAGCCACCAGATTCATTGAGTGGATTCAACACATCTACCAACATGTCCATGAGATTTTTCAAAAAGCCAATGCTAAGTACAAGAAACTCCATGATCAACATCGGGTACCACACCATTTTTCAGGTGGGAGACAAGGTTTGGTTACATTTGCAGAAAGAGCACCTTAAAGGGCCCCATAAGAATATCCGCCCACTTCTCTATGGGCCTTACACTATCACCAAGGTTGTGGGTAGCAATGTTTTTGATCTCAACACTCCACCCTTGCTTGGCTTGCACCTAGTGTTCAATGTGGACCTCCTTCGGCCATATTTTCCACCATTATTGGACACCTCAGAGATCGCAGAACAATTGACACCAATAGAGGTCAACCCTCACTGTATGGAACATGCATCCACTGATTAGATAGTGGACACACAGGTCAAGAGAACTCACTAGCAGAGGATCCAACTTTATCGGGTTGTCAAGGCAGGTAAACTCCTCCACCAAGGAGAGTGGCTCACCCAAGGCCAAATTCAACAGAAGTTTCTCACCTGATGGGGGCACTCAATGCAATGGAGACCATTGCTTCATAAGGGGGGAGGACTGATCCATGTGGATATTGGTGGCCACCCACCTATTCCAACTAGATCCTATTGACAATTTTCATCTGATCACGTTCTTATGTAATTATTTATAATTGTGGGTTCTACACTTCCGGGGTTGTCTGAAGCCCTACACAACTTCCAGGTGGAGATTGGTGGCTTCCCACCTAATCCAATTGGTTTATTTTGGATGTTTTCATGTCGACACATCTTTATGTACTTCCAAGGCCATTTTGGTAGTTCTCGAAAATACCTTTCCAACGGGCTATCACGCACCTAAAAAGGAGGTCATATGCAAAAGTTACGACCCTGGGAAGTTGAGGTACCAACTTACTCATCGGGGCCCACATAACTTTTGGTGTTTCATCTCCTAGGGTTAGGTTTTTGGATGTTTAGGGTTTTGGAATTCATGAGTAATGTTAACAAGGCCTCTCGAGCCTCATTGTAATCAATATGCTCAGACATATGCACGTAGTAGCCACATCTCTTCTCAGAGATAGCTACCACCATTCGAGCAAGTTGTTTTTAGTTCTGCAGTTTTACAGTTTCAACCTATTTTATTTATTCAATAGAAGTTACTGTTCATTGGATATCTGTTGTTTTACTCAATATATATTTTTTATTGTATTCAGTCTGTTATTCTTTTCGTTCTGCTCATAAATCTGAATCATAAGGGGCGCTCATTCACATAGTGTCCCTTCGCCTTGTAGCTAGTACACTAAACTTGTTCTTGACCTAGTTTTGGTCTTGTTAGCTCTTGGATCTATTATGTTAGCACCACTAACTAATTCTAATACCAGACTAGCTCAAGTGTTGAATTCAATGCATATGTAAATCTATTACTGGGATATCTCACAATGTAATCTATCTTCATTCCTAGTCCCTTTAACCAGGAAACCATTGATGCAACATTGGATCACAATGCAGAGAGAGGATTTGGATATGACAAGTCAACTAACTCATCAAATCCAAAAACCTTTAAGTATACACCCAAGTAGTTTCTCCCGCTATCTGCTTGATGTCCTTGAGTTCCGCAATACTCCATTTTTCAAATTTAAGCTTCTCGAATTCATGATGAACTACTATTTTAACTCATATAAAACTTGTTCCACCCTAGCTAGTGCACTCCACAAAAAATTCATATACCATTGTAAATCTTTTCCTTGTAGAGTTGTTTGCAACTCTAGGAAATGTTGATGAGGCCGTCCATATCCTCTACAAATCTCACAGTATTCTCCTCTTGATAAACCTGGAAAATAACAAGCAAGAGGACCTTGTCTAACTCCTCCCGAAGGACTGCATGGGAAAGGCAAGACCATAGATCCATGTGCAACTCCTCCTCTTTACAAGGGACATTCTTTCACATAGTGTCCCTTCATCTTGTAGCTAGTACAAACTTGTTCTTGACTTAGTTTTGGTCTTGTTAGCTCCTAGGTCTGTTATGTTAGCACCACTAACTAAGTTTAATACTAGGCTAGCTTAGGTGTTGAATTTGATGCATCTACAAAGGTATTACTAGGATACCTCACAATGGATTCTATCCTCATTCCTAGTCCCTTTAACTAAGAAATCCTTGATGCAACATTGGATTGTAATGAAAAGAGAGGATTTGGATTTGACAAGTCAATTAACTCATCAAATCCAAAAACCTCTAAGTATACACCCAAGCGGTTTCTCCCACTATCTTCTTGATGTCCTTGAGTTACACAATACTCCATTGTTCAAATTTCAACTTCTCGAATTCATGATGAACTACTATTTCAACTCATATGAAACTTGTTCCACCCTAGCTAGTGCACTCCACACAAATTTCATATAACATTGTAAATGTCTTCCTCATAGAGTTGTTTGCAAATCCACCATCTTCGATCCTGTGGTATTTCTCTTAATGTTTTGAATATCATCACAAAGGAACCAATGTTGCTCCATGTTTGTGTCTCCCTTCTCAAATAACTCAAAGAATCTTAATGTGGATCCTCCTTAAACTCCCATAATATTATTTTTCTTAGACTTACCTACAAGAATGAAACCTCTCAGATTAGGTTGGACTATAAGGCTTTGATTTTGACTATGACATGCATTACCACTTCCATTGTTTGTACAATAATTACTACTACCACTACCACTATTATGACTAATTTTACCACTACTTCTGCCACACATTGGCTAACTACTATTTGAAATGAAACTAGAATCAATAGAATTATGCATACCTAATTATATTTCAAAGGTGCCTACAATGTGGTTGGTGTTGGGTTGACTCCATTGGTGATTGGTAGTATCATGTTAGTTTGTGGGATCTCTTCTCCTTTGAATAAACAAATCATGTCTATAAGTGCATCATCTAGTTGTTCATTTCCTTCTACATTCCCATTCTCAAGTTCTTCTAAACTTGACCCAAATGTGAATTTTCCTTGTGGTAGATCTAACCCATCTCTCTAAACTTCATAATCTATATGCAATCTTGTCCAAGTTTGTCCATCATACCCCTTTGATGTCTTTTCACTACTCTATCCTCTTGTTGGACTCCTTTTCAACATTAATCCTTGATCTCTTAAACATTGGTTGGGATTCTCTCCTTGTTTCTTAAGTTTTTATATCTCCCACAATCTTCCTTTGGTGTTTCCCTCATCGTTGATTTCATTCCGCAACTCCTTAATTTGCTCCTTAATTGCATGCATTTAATTTAGCAACCACTGGTCTATGATCTCTACCATTTTCAAAACATGTTTGTCCCCCCCACTGATATTTGCTTCATCCATGATACCCTTCTCTTTTATACCCTCATCATCTCCATCACCACTCCAACCACCCCCACAACACAAGGTTTTTAAGTTTTCATGCTAGTTGGTTCTAAAGGAAACATTCCTTCTTCCACCACCAACATCTTGAACCATGTAGGGGTTCCTCTTAATAGTATTTCCCTTGCATCTCACTTCGACTTTTCCTTGGCTTTAGAATATGATCTGTACACTTCCACCATGAACTTAACAATGAAACCCTCTATAGTCATCTTTAAGTAGAAATGCACTACTTGGGTTATTGGGTGGTCTAATTATTTAAGTGTCACTAAGTTCAAGAGACTTTAATCTACTATCTTCTTCTCTCTCCTGGTGTATTTCAGTGTCTCCACAAATCACTTTAACCATTAATAAAGACTTACTAGGAACTCCACCCTGAAGATCTCATATTGATATATGGTAGCATCTCCATACAATATTATTTCTTTGTAGTCTTTAATATTCCACTCCCATAACTTAACTTCTTGTTCAATAAAACTCCCAAACCGCACTTCAAACCAACCTTCCACTTGCAATTTAAAAAACCTCTATCTCATCCTATAGATGTTCCACACTCATGAGAGGGTCCTAACAACAAAACAATTTGTTGGCTTTAATTGGAAAACCATGGTCCACTTAGGTGTTTAACAAGGTCCATTATAGTCTAGTGTTGATATTCTCGATCCCTACAAGATGGAAATCCTTAGCAATGACACATTGCTAAGACTTAAGAGAGGTGGTTTAATTTGTAGGCGGAGATTTACCATTTAGACTTGTGATTAAGAAACAACTATTTCATTTCCTTACTTGGATTCTTTTCACTGCTCCAATTGGCTCAACTATAAATGTCTTTGTGTTGAATTGTTGTTGTTCTACCACATCGTTAACACCGAAAACAAAGGGGTCAATAAACATGAATCTTGCAAATGGTCTATCTGTTAGCAAGTCTTGCAACAAGAAGCCAAATTCTTGTAGTTAAGTGCTTGAATTCATCAAGAATGGCCCCACTCTAGAACTATCTTATTTGGTAGGTTGTGGCTCGGGTGAAGACCAACACAAAATCATGCATAAGCGATGATTCCTTTTTAGACATGATTTATGTCAGACTTAAGAATTTTTCCTAGTGCATTTCCAATTCTTACCAGAACTTGCAAAACCAAAGGTTAATAGCAAGATTTGGCAGTGTCATCCAGATTTGAGTTATTGTGATAGTTATGGTAGCAAGGTTGAAATTTGAGTACCATGGTTTAACAAAGAAACTAACTCTAGCCCAAAATGATCATCCCTCTTCCAAAACCTTTTTGTGATCTTTAAGGTTGTGTAAAGAAACAACAAAGAAGCCATTGGAGAAAAAATTATTGAATTTTTGGTGGTCCATGTAGAGTTAATTCATTTGCAAATCATTGGTGTTTATGGACATAGCCCATTAAATTAGAAAAGCAAAGCATGTGCTTGATAAAAAATGATGAGGTAATCGTTTTCTAGCATGCATATGTAGCACTAGGATATCCATTGATCTCTCTATAGTGAAGTTACGTAGATGAGAGGTCTTGGGATCCAAAAGGGAGGAAGATTTGTTTTAAACAACCTCTTTAAAGGAGTAAGGATTCAAAGATTTTCCATTTTCCAAACACGTAGAGCTTTGAGGAATTTCTTTTGTTACTAGGGAGGGTCAATGTCTTCTGGATGTTACAATTAGCCACACTGCTACTATGCTTCCACAACTTGTCTGAAAAGAACAATCTCTTTTGATCACGGAAATCCCTCTCTTTGTGTTGTATTTTTGCCTTCACAAGATCAATATTGACTGAGCTCTCCACCTCACGAGTGATGGTTTTCACTAGAAAACAAAAAACAAAAAAAAACAAAACGTCCTTCATGAAGATTTGAAATTGAAAACCTCGTAACACATCAAACATACATGTCATTTGACAAATTTTCAAATAAATGACAAGCAACCTATCAATATCAATATTAACGTGATTTTTGTAAATTCTATTTTCTTTTGTCAAAGTTTTCATGTTCCACCTAAAGTTATAAAACTCTCTCAAATACATTATATTTCAAAAAATTTGATAACTAATAAAAAAAATAGTGGATGGATTTAGGCCAATATAGCCCTCCGTCAATCAGGGACAATAGTGGATGGATTTGAAGCTCTATCTCTTGTTCCATCGATCACAAACATGGATGGATTTAAGCCAATATAACCCTCAGTCAATCAGAGACAATAGTGGATGGATTTGAAGCTGTATCTCTTCCTCCATCAATCACAAACAATGCACCAGTGCCTATGGGAGCCTCTACAAATGAATGAGATTCAATGAACTATTATTATTCATGGCTGGTTGCTTTTGGATATATCTATGGATTATTAGAAAATGTGGACAAAACTTGCATCTGTGTACCGCCACCATCAAATTACAAAGACCTCTTTTATAAAACTGACAGAGGCCGTGTTCACCACTGTTTGTCAATTACAACAGTTCGACTATGCCTCTGTGTCCATTGCTCAACATGTGAAGGGACTGTGTGAGGATGGAAGACTTGAAGAGGCTATGCAACATATACAGATTATGGACCAACGCGCCTTGGCTTGTCTATTGCAGTGGTGCACCCACACAAAAGGTGTTGCCCAAGGCAATCGAGTTCATCTTCACATGATTAAAGCTGGGATTGATGCAGAGGAAGACCTCTTTCTGTTGAACAAGCTTTTAATCTTCTATGCCAAATGTGGCAGCTTGCCAGAAGCTCGCCAAGTGTTTGATAAAATGCCTGAACGAGACGTCGTCTCGTGGAGTGCCATGATTGGTGGATATGCGCAACAGGGGTTTTGCGAGGAAGCCCTCCGTCTCTACTGCCAAATGCTGCAGTGCTCAGGAATCGAACCCAATAGAGTCACATTCGTGACCACTCTTGGAGCATGTACTGGTTTAGCCGTCCTAGAAAAGGGTAAGGAAGTCCATGCCCACATTATTAGAGATGGGATTAACTCAGAAATAGTGCTGGAGAACGCACTTATTGACATGTATGCCAAATGTGCTAGTATGGAGGATGCCTGCAAAGTGTTCGACAGAATGCTTCAAAGGGATGTGGTTTCCTGGACTGCGATTATTGCAGGGTATGCTTATGTGAGCCAGGGGGAGAAGGCTATTGTATGCTTCTCCCAAATGCAGGTCTCAGATGTCTCACCCAATCAGTTCACTCTTGCCTGTGTTCTCAAGGCATGTTCAGCTACATCGGCTCTTGAACAGGGTAAGCAGTTCCATGCCAGCATTGTGAAAACAGGGCTTGAATCGGATGGTGTGTTGGGGAACGCCCTTGTAGATTTGTATGCGAAATGCGGGTGTATGGATATAGCACAAAAGCTTTTTGATGGAAAGCCTGGAAACGATGTAGTCACATGGACAGCACTAATTGCAGGATATGCTCAGCATGGTTATGGTGAGAAGGCACTGGTGCTGTTTTACAGAATGTTGCAAGCTGGTGTGAAGCCTGATCAGTTTATCTTTGCCACTGTGCTAATGTCGTGCGCTGTTTTGCTGGCCCTGCAGCAAGGCAAGCAAATCCATGTCCTTATATTTAAAAGTAGTAATAATTCAGATATTATTTCACAGAATGCTCTTATTGACTTGTATACCAAATGTGGCAGCATGCAGGATGCACGCCAAGTGTTTGATGAAATGTCTCAAAGAGATGTGATCTCATGGACTGCGATGATTGCTGGGTATGGCAAGCATGGGTATGCATCTCATGCCATTGAGTTGTTTGAACTTATGATCTTGAGTGCCATGATGCCGAATCCCGTCACATTTGTTGGCATTTTGTCTGCATGCAGTCATGCAGGTCTAGTGGATGAAGGAAAGAAATACTTTGATTCCATGAGTCGAGATTATTTCATCACCCCGGCAATGGATCACTATGCCTGTATGGTTGATCTGTTTGGCCGGGCTGGGCTGTTGGAGGAAGCACGTGATTTTATCAGCAAAATGTCAATGAAGCCTAATGCTGTTGTCTGGGGTGCATTGCTTGGTGCTTGCAGGGTTCATGTTGATGCTACAATAGGAGAATATGCCGCAAAACATCTCTTTGAGTTAGAGCCAGAGGATGCCGGAACTTATGTGACACTGTCAAACATTTATGCTGCAGCAGGCAGGTGGGAACATGCTGCAAAGGTTAGAAAACTGATGAAAGAAAGAAAAGTAGCGAAGGAACCAGGATGCAGCTGGATTGAGGTTAATGACAAGGTTCACACGTTTTATATAGGAGACAGACTGCACTCCCAAACAAGTGAAATCTATGCAGAATTGGAGAAACTAGATGGACAGATGAAAGAAATGGGGTATGTGCCTGACACAAACCTTGTTATGCACAATGTGGACAATGAACAGAAGGAACAAATTCTGCATTACCACAGTGAAAAACTGGCCATTGCATTTGGGATTATTAGCACTCCCTACGGGACACCTATCCGAATCATCAAAAACCTTCGTGTATGCGTTGATTGCCATGCTGCAACAAAGTTTATCTCTAGTATTGTAGCCAGAGAAATAGTAGTAAGAGATTCCAATCGCTTCCATCATTTCAAAAATGGGTTTTGTTCTTGTGGTGATTACTGGTGACGCCCAGATAAGAAAGTAACAAAAATAAACTATTTATTTATTGACCAGCTAGGATTAGGGCTATGTTGGATTTTGTTATGGCTCAGCTTTTGGAACTTTGATCATGTGATCATTGTTTTCTGACATGAAATATAGATCTTTTATCAGTTCCTGAGCTCCTCAAACGCCAGCTTGCAAATTTGTCAAAAATTGCCTGTTTCTCATGCGGTATTATCGGGAGGTTCTTGAGTGTCAGGTTGCAGTAAAGACGCCCCTTCTTTGATCTCATTGTTGCCCTGAAGTTATAAGTGTTTGCTGTGTCTCTTCTTTGATGTCTCTGACTCTCTGTTGCCCCCAAGTTTTTTTGTTGTTGTTTTGAAATGGTTTTGAGAACACCTGCAAGTGCTGGCTGTGTCTCTTCTTTGATGTAGCTGTTGTTTACAAGTATATTTTTATTATAATAAATAATAATAATAATCTAATTTAAGGCCACAGCCTAGCTAGACCGCAAATTATGAAACGCCCTTGTTCATGGGACAAGAGACCCTCTATGCACAACAATTTGACTACTTAGTTTGAAATGCTTCCAATGAACACTTGCAAGCAACGTCTATTCAATCTGAGATATTACAATGTGGTAGATACGTCTCACAAGCTATGCAAGCACCCTTTTGACTAAGCTGCCACCACTGGGGGTATCTGTTCCCAAAGTCACCCATTGCACCTGACCCCATCTGCAATAAATGACCCCCTTCTGGAGTTGCACTGGCCCGTGAGGGGTTAACATGTCACTTGGAGGAATCTAATGCTGGTTGGGGCAATAACAACACCCCGCTTTCACCAACTAGGCAAGCTCCTATGGATACTGTCCTCAATTACAAATGCTTGCTGTTATAAATCAGTGTTCTGTACAAGTTAGGGGTTTCAATCTTTTGATATACTTGGTAAATGTCACAAGTTAACAATATTCTAAAAAAATGAACTTGAAAAATTGTGAAAAATATTTTTGAATGGGTTTTGAATATAACTATCACAGGGCTAGGCTTTTAATTATGCTTGAGTGTCCCATATCACTCAAGAAGTTTAGTCGTTGTGCAACACTAGCATGACCTTGTTAGTTGGGCATGACCATCAACCACTTGTATCACCCGAACTATGCCTAACCAGCATGTCTTGATCAAACCAAGCCAACCACCTTATAGTGTGCGGAATGTTGAAGTGTTGGTTTCACCGTACTCAATGCTACACCATCGCCACCCAACCATAGACAATGTTGCACCATTGCCTCCTCCCAACTAGCTATACTTGAACAACCGATTGCCCAATGCGAGACTATGATGTCATTCATCTAGGCCAACATTTGACAGTCCTTGAAGATCACGTCCCTGCTTCACCAGATATTTACATACCTTCAATACACTCATCAATGTTGTTGCCTTGCCATGGATAACACAATCCATCACATTGCCAAATCTCATCATCCTCCACTGAAGCCTGCAATGTAGCACTTCGTCGATCGTCTACTCTACTTGGCCAAACATCCTTACTCCTACTAGCCTACATGCTAGTACATTGTCGTAACCGTCTCGTGGTTGCCATCCACGAGACAGTCACCACAACCACCAAAATGTATAGACTTGTCATGCACCCTTAGCCAAGTTTGCCACGCCTTTGGTCATGCCACTGCCAATGGCACCTTAAGTGGGGCCCTTACATTCTCTTGCACTTGAATTGTTGACGTCCTCATCAACATGGCCCCATTGGCTCCTTTGACGAAAGGGGTGTTGATGGTGAAGAGACACTTCCAAAATTTCCACATTTGAACATGGCTTTGATACCATTTGTCAAAGGGTTAGACTTTTCATTCCAATTGAGGGTCCCATACCACTCAAGAATCCTAGTTTCCATGCAACGTTGGCACGACCTTTCTAGTTGGACCATCAACCGACTGTATCGCCTAGACTACACCTAACCGACATGTCCTGATCGAACCCAAGGCAAGAACCTTAGAGTGTGTACATTGTCAAAGTGTTTGTTTCATTGTAGGTGATGCTGCACCATCACCACCCAACCATAAACAATGCTACATCATTGCCTCCCCTAAGCCAACAATACTTGCACAATCGATTGCACAACGTGAGATCATGTTGTTATCTATCTAAGCCAACACTTGATAGTCCCTGAATATCATGTCCTTGCTTCACCAGACATTCACATACCTTCAATACAATCATCAACATTGTTGACTTGCCATGGATAACACACAATCCATCACATTGTGAAATTGTGTCATCCTCCGTCGAAGCCTACTGTGTAGCACCTTATCAGTCATCTACCCTACTCAGCTAGACATCCTTGGTCCTCATAGCTTATGCGTAGTTTGAAGAGCCACGTCTTGGTATTCTTGGTGAGTCAGACCAGAGATATGAGATCCATCCACGAAGCATGGGAGGGTCTCACTAGTACACTGTCCTAACCATCTCGTGACTGCCAGCCATGATTTGATCACCAAGGCTACCAAAACATATAAAGTCATTGTGCAACCTTGGCCATGTTTAGCCAACATACCTGTTATCACATAAACATGTAGGGGTGGTGTTTTCCCTAAGGTGTGCCCCCTTTTGGCGATCAGTGGGAGGAAGCAGGTCAAAAACCCACTTTTCCTAAGTCTCGATGATCCAACGCATATGATTTAAAGGATGCGTGGATTTGGGCGGCCATGATCCACGTGCCCAGATCTATGGACGAGGTCTGATTCTGGACCCCCCCCGCTGTTCTTCCTTTAACGGGGGGGGGATCCGATATGGTGCCGCACAAGTATAAACAGTTGGGATTAAAGCGCCCAGATCTATGGTTGAGGTCCAATTCCAGACCCCCCTTGCTCTTCTGCCTTTAACGTAGCAGGGGGGGGGGTTTCCGGAATTAACCGGTTCCCTTGCGAGCCCCCCACTACCCTGACATCTGCCCCCAAAGCCCGCTCGCTAGTCCTGTCCTTCCAGGTGTCCTCCACTCCGTCTATCTCCTTTCCTTGTCACGTCTCCCGCTCCCTCCGGCCTCTCGTTGCCTCACACCTGTCCTCCATTCTCACGGGTGCCATGTCCCCTTTACCTTCGCTCCTCTTGACTGCCGCCACCTGTATCTTCTCGCCACCTTCTCACGCCACACCTCTCGTTTCCCGCGACTTGTCTCCTTTGTCACCTCCACCTATTGTGTCCCCACTCGCCGACTCATCACACTTGCGGCCTCCTCGTTACTTTTCCATGACACCTCACCTCATGGCCCAATGTCTCAGCCTCGGTGTCCCCTCCACCTGGCCACCTTTGTCCGATTTTGCTCGCACCCATCGCCTCATCCTTGTCCGCCTAGCCGTCCCTGCCAAAGTCCAGCTCAGCTCCGGAGGACGAAATTAGAAGGCCTCCACGTCTCAAAGGTACAAGGTTGACTGGGCCTTTCCCGATCCCAAGGAAGCAGTTATTGGAGCAGTTGAGGGTGGGTGGACATCGTTTCCACCTTAAATGGAAAGTTCAGAAAGGGACTGCCAGCTTGTCAACTCATTTGCAGGCCCATTCTGGAACACGATGGCGTCTAACTAAGGTGCACGACTGTCCAGAGACTGCATGCGCAGTCTGCCAGTAAACATGCAGACATAATGCCTTCAATGCATGGCTCGAGCTTACTGCTGGGGTTTTGCTCTGACTATATAGACTCAGTTTTTGTAATTTGGAAATCATCGATGGTTGAGCTATGCTCCCGACTGTAAAGTTTTTTTAGGAAGCTCTGGTTATGTATTTTGATTTGAGACTGTCAAGTTAATGGAAGTCAGTTTCTTTTTCTTTCATTTTGTCTGTCAAGCTGTTTAAAACACTCGGAATTGGAAGATCCAGTCGAGGGTCGCGATATTGTAGGATGATGTATGGTTGATCACTGCAATCTTTGCACCAGTCTTAGGCAGTCTCCCGCGTTATCTTTTTCCTCTTGTACTGAATAATTCAGAATTGGAGGATCCAGTCGAATGGTTGTGGCTGCATAGTATGATGTAGGCTTGATCAGTGTGCAGTTATGACTGTGTCGTTTAGGCACATTTCAGTGTTCCGTTTTTCTTCCTCGAGCTACTGGAAGGCCTGATGCCCAGAGCAGTGTCCTCCACCTTTCTTCCAAGTCTTCCCTCTATTCTCGCTTTAAACTCAAATTCCTAACTGAAGTTAGTTGTGGCCCTCACTTCCATGTGCATTTCTGGCCTAGTTTTCTGAGTTAAACGATGTTGTTATGAGTTTACTCCCATCCGATCACCCCTTTAAACAAATACATGACTTAAAACTGATGGGCGTCGGGCTCTGCTCCTGCTGCAATCCAGGAGTGACTTCTGACGCCAACATTTCTGGCGCCGTTGCCGGGGACGAAGTTGAAGATTTTCTCCGGGATTGAACGACATTGAGCCTCTGATCCTGAAGGTGCATTGGGTATTAGAGCCCTACAAGATTGTTGTTGTGTACCTGGCGACTCCATTGTGACGACTCTGCGGTGGTAAACCTACTGCTTCCATTGTGGCTTCCAGAGGTAGGCATACGAGGTCCGCCCCTCAGTTGCCCTTGATGATACCTGAAGTAGATCCTGAGAAACTGATCAGAAAAGGAAAGGCCCTTAGAGAAGGAGCTTCTATTGCCGAACCAGGTATTTCCAATAGTTTTCACTGTCCTCTGTTAAAAACTCCAATATCTACTTCTCAGTTTTCTACCAGACCTCATGCTGGAGTTTCTAGAACTTTAAATTTCGGGAGTGTTCCTGTTGAGTTTTCCCCTCTTGGTCTGGTATCGGAGAGAGAAAGCCTTGTCACTCCTTTCTCCTCTGAAGTTGTTCCTTGGTCTAAACCCAGGACCATAGAAGATTTTCCCACTCCTAGCTTTTTCACCCCTCCTCCTATTACTGTTGTTGCTACTGCAAAAAGAGAAGCCTCTGCTGACTCAAGCCCTGTAGCCTTTTCTCTGAATCCTCTGCTGTTTCCTTTCCCTCTTGCAAGCTCTGTTCCAATTTCCCCTGTCTGAACACCTTCTCCTCCTAGTTCTCCTCCACCTAATATCCCTATGGTAGGTGCTAATCCCCCTGTAAATAGAATGGATGGCATTGTGGCTGCGAGGTATGCCCCTCTAGTTCTACCTCAGCCCTTGAATGCTCTCCCTGCTGGAGATTACCCCAAATACATGCCTAAATTCATTGGAGAGGAAGATGTAACTGCTGAAGAGCACCTTGCTGCCTTCTATAGTTATGCAGACAACCTGAACATCGAAAATGAAGATGTCTGGATGAGAGCTTTTGTCCAGAGCCTTGATGGTGAGGTTAGGAAATGGTTCAGGGGACTGACCCCTGGATCTATTGTTGGGATTGAAGCTCTAGATAATGCTTTCTTGAGACAATGGGGAGATAAAAAAGATTTCATGTATTACATAACAAAGTTTGGGTCCTTGAAGAAAAAGGAAGAAGAGTCTGTCTTTGACTTCTCCAAAAGATTCAATAAGATGTACAATAAGATCCCTGCTGAGATAAAGCCCTCAGAAGCCTCTGCTAAGATTACTTATGCTAGTGCTTTTGACCTTGATTTCTGCCTCCTGCTCAGAGAAAGAAGAGCTACTTCCTTGGCTAACATGCAAGATGCAACCCTGGAAGTAGAATCCAATGTGTTGGCAGTTAACAGGCTCAGGAGCGGGTCTGACAGAGACAGAGGGAAAGGAAAGTCCGAGGCCTCAACCTCTGGTTCTTCTATAACTCACCCTCAAGTGGATGAATTGACCAAGATGGTGAAGTCCTTAACTGCAGAAATGGAGAAGATGAAATTTGAGGGGAAGCAAACATACATAAATCCCCAAAACATTGATAACAGAGGCAACTTCAGGAGGCCGGATAAAAATGTTTCTCAGATGATGCCAAGGGAACAAAGGAATAGAGATAGAGATGATCAAAGGATCCAAACCCCTCTCCAAAATAACCTTGTTGCTGATGAGGAAGAAGAGGAGATAGATGAGCTTGGTCCTGAAATCCATTGTTTTGGAGATACCTCCCCTTTCCCCCATTTGACTCAATCTGCTTATGAAGAGTCCCTCATGAACATTCAAATCAATGAGCTGAGTAAGGGGGAGAAGGCCAAAGAGAACAGTCCCAACAGGTATAACCTCAGGTCAAAGAAAAAAGAAGGGAAGTCTGATATCTCTGATCAACCTCTTCTAACAGAAAAGCTTGCAACAAACATTGCCAAAGAAAAGAAAGTTCAAAATCTCTTGCCAATAGCCAAAGACCCTGCCCCCGAAGTGAGAGAAATTATGAAGCCCCTTTCCTCCTTCAGTTTTGAGCATGAAATTCAAAAGATCAGAATCCCTGTCCCCCTTTCAAAGCTTGTCAAGCACGAAGATTTCAAAATTTTCCTCTCTAAGCTGTTACAGCCCGAGCCACCTTGCCATTCCACAGATTTAGTAAATCTCCAAGATGAAAAGTCAACAATCATCCTAGGTCCCATGGTAGAAGACAAAGATGATTCATCCCCTCCCTTCTACACATCCTTGAACATTCATGACAAGATGCTGCATAATTGTCTGATGGATTCTGGGGCATCTCATAACCTCATGCCCAAAACTGTCATGGAAGAGCTCGGGTTGGAAGTCACAAAGGCCTATCATGATTTGTACTCTTTTGATTATAGGAGAGTGCAATGTCTTGGAGTTATCAAAGATCTGGTGGTAACCTTGTTTCAACTTCCCATGAAGAGTGTGGTCATGGACATTGTGGTAGCTGACGTTCCTCCCAAGTTCGACATGCTGTTGTCAAGATCTTGGATAAAAAGACTTAGGGGAACCTTGCAGATGGACCTAACCTATGCTACCATTCTAGTCTTTGGAGGGGAGCACAGAAGATTATACAGAGAGGCTCAGTTGGCTTACATTGTAAGTGATGAAGCAAATCCCACCAATCATCCCATCTTTGCCCTTGACACTGATTTGGGATCCAGCTTGTTGCATCTCACCAACTCCCCTGAGCCTCCTCTTCAACTCAGAAAGCATCCAATTAGCCCCCATGAAGATTCTCCTTCAACTACTTCTGTGTGGAAAATGTTCTTTGATGGAGCTTCTTCTAAAGATGGCGCAGGTGCTGGGATAGTTTTTATATCCCCTGCTCAAGAAACTACAACTTTGTCATACAAATTAGAGTTTGAAGCTACAAATAATGTGGCAGAGTATGAGGCTCTAGTTTTGGGCTTGAGAGCAACACAGGATATGGGAATAAAGGAAATATCAGTGTTTGGTGATGCTAAGTTGATCATCCAGCAGGTCAGAAAGATCTATCAAGCCAAGCATCCTTGACTGAGGAGTTACAGAAATGAAGTATGGGACCTCATTGACAGTTATTTCCTAGCCTTCAATATATCATTCATTCCAAGGGAAGAAAACACTGTTGCCGATTCTCTGGCTATTTCAGCAAGCAATTTCAAAATTCCCCTGCCACCCAAGCTCAGGGATGACATAGAAGTGAAATATAGGCCCTCCATACCTGACAATGTCAAGCATTG
Source organism: Picea engelmannii (assembly GCA_009831015.1). Taxonomy (NCBI): domain Eukaryota; kingdom Viridiplantae; phylum Streptophyta; class Pinopsida; order Pinales; family Pinaceae; genus Picea; species Picea engelmannii. The sequence continues at coordinate 40,837 of ML788525.1, read as the reverse complement.
GAAGGTTTTTGAGGATGACCTTGAAATCAAAAGATTCCTAAAGACTGTTAATGAATTTTCAGCATTGCACATTGATCAAGACCCTGGTTCTGAAGCAGATCTTCATGCTGATAATCTTCTGAACACAATTGCTGATCAACACATTGTTCAATTGCCTAACAATCACATCCCTAAAGGGCTGGTCCCTTTGGAAAGGCTATTTGACAACAATGACGTGGCAGTAAAGGGCAACAACTCAAAAGAGGATGCAGAGGTGGCTGAGTGCAACATTGGCACAAAGGAGAATCCCAAGTTTGTCAAGTTGTCCAACAACCTATCAAAGGAGCAGAGGGGCGAATATATTGAACTATTAAAAGAATTTGTTGATGTATTTGCCTGGACCTATGAAGACCTCAGAACGTATGACACAACTGTCATTGAGCATAAGATCCCAATGAAGGAGGAGGCCAAGCCATTCAGACAGAAGCTAAGACAGATTAATCCTATGTTGTTGCCTGTCATGGAAAGGGAGGTAAAGAAACTGTTGGATGCCCAAATTATTGTCCCTTTGAGATATTCTGAATGGGTAGCCAATTTGGTCCCAATGAGAAAGAAAAGTGGAGAAATCAGACTCTGTGTTGATTTCAGAAACTTAAACAGGAGTTCAAAGAAGGACAATTACCCCCTGCCCAAGATGGAACACATATTGTAGAGGGTAACATGGGCATCCAAAATTTCAATGATTGATGGATTTTCTGGCTACAATCAGATCTCTGTTCTGCCCGAAGACAGGGAGAAAACAACATTCACAACTCCTTGGGGTACATTCATGTATGCCAAAATGCCCTTTGGATTGATGAATGCAAAGGCAACCTTTCAGCGAGCCATAGACATTGCCTTCATTGGGGAAAGGGACCAATTTATAGTCACCTATTTGGATGACATCACAATCTTCTCCAGATCTGATAAAGAGCACTGCTGCCATCTGAGGAAAGTGTTCTTGAAATGCAAAAGGTTTGGCCTTTCTTTAAATCCTAAGAAATCTTTGTTTGCCATGAAAGAGGGGAAGCTGCTAAGCCATATAGTATCAGCAGAGGGAGTAAGAATTGATCCCAGCAGAGTGGAGGCAATTCAAACCTTATCACTTCCCAGGTCCAGAAAAGAGGTTCAAGTTTCTTGGGAAAGATCAACTTTCTGAGAAGGTTTGTCTCCAATTTTACTGAGTTGGTAAAGCATATCACAACCATGCTCAGAAAGGGAAATGAAGTAAAATAGGCTGCCGAACCTAGGGAATCCTTTGACTAAATAAAAAGGGCATTGACTGAGGCACCTATTCTGATCAGTCTTGTTTATTCCAAAGATTTCCTAATTTTTTCTTTCGCTTCTTTTGACACAGTAGCAACGGTTCTATTGCAGAAAAATGAGAAGGGACGAGAGCAACCCATTTCTTTCTTTAGTAAGGCATTAAGAGACACAGAAGCCAGGTATGAAATCATGGAGAAACATGCTTATGCCTTGGTTAAGGCCCTTAAAGCATTCAGAGTCTATGTCTTACATTAAAAAATCATTGCATATGTTCCTTCAGCTTCTATAAAGGACATTCTCATCTAGCCTGACATAGACAGGAAAATAAGTAAATGGATTGCCAAGATACTTGAGTTTGACCTGGAGATTAAGCACACCCAGTTGGTTAAAGGACAGGGTTTAGCCAAGCTGCCAACTGAATCCAATTGTAAAGCCTTGGGAGTTAACTTCATCAATGATTGCTCAGAAAATCAATAGACTGAATTGCCTGATGACAATCCTCAAAATAGTCCCCCACTAGTAGAGTGCACCTGGTATAGAGATATTATATATTTTCTGCTAGAATTAAAGCCCCCTGATGAAATTGGGAAGAGTAAGGAAAGAGATTTAAAGCTCAAAGCAATCAAATATTGTCTTATTGACCAAGTATTGTATTGGAGAGACCCTCTAGGGGTGTTTCTGAGGTGTCTGAACCCACAAGAGGCCCATAAAGTGACGTTTGATTTCCATAGCAGCCTATGTGGAGGACACCATTTCTGGAAGACCACAACCCACAAAATTCTCAGGGCTGGGTACTACTGGCCCACTTTATTCACTGATGTCTGCAAAGAGGTCAGAGCTTGCATCAAATTCCAAAGGTTCTCAGGAAAGCAACAACTCAAATCTCTGCCACTAAAACCTGTAGTAGCTGCAACCCCCTTTCAACAATGGGGGTTGGACTTCATTGGAGAGATTCATCCTCCCTCAAGCGGCCAATACAGATGGATCCTGACTGCAACTGACTATTTTACCAAGTGGATAGAATCTATCCCTACCAGGAGTGCTTTACACAAAGTTATCATCAGCTTCCTGGAAGATATCATAGCAAGGTTTGGTTGCCCCAACAGGATTATCACTGATAATGCCACGTCTTTCAGGTCTGAGCCTCTGGTGAGGTTCTGTGAGTCGTTTGAGATTTCACTGGTTCATTCCACTCCCTATTATCCACAAGTCAATGGACTGGCAAAGTATTCCAATAAAAGTCTGATCAAGCTCATTAAAAGATTATTGGAAGACAATAAGAAGGCATGGGATTCAAAACTCAAATTCGCTCTATGGGCCGATCGAGTGACAACCAAGAGATCCTTGGGCACCTCCCCTTTTCAACTTGTTTATGGGACAAAAGCTGTATTTCCCACTCAGTTGGCTCTACATGTAGCTAAATTCTTTCAAGATTATGAAGGAGATCCAAACCATATGGTCAGAAGAATTCATCAAATGGTGGAAGCCCAACAAAATAGGGAGCAGGTGATGAACAGAGTTCAAAACCATCAACAAAAGATCAAGTAGACATTTGACATGAAGGTCAAGAAAGAGGAGTTCCAGCTAGAGATCTGGTATTAAAATGGGATGCTCCCAAGAAGGATAAGGGAAAACACAACAAGTTTGAAGCCCTCTGGATTGGGCCCTTCAAAATCTCTGAAGTATTTTTGAACAATACATATAGGTTGCAGGATTTGGAGGGTAAATAAGTTCTTAATGGCCCTGTGAACGTGCATTTCTTGAAGAAATATTTTGTTGAGCCTAGAGTCGCTCTGCCATTTTTGTAAATATTGTTTTTCTGTTTATCTTTCGTTTTTAATAATGACTCCATAGCCCAACAACAAGGCACTAAAGCTGCAACAGAGTTCTTGGTAGCCCGCAGGGGGCGTGCCATCCCCCATGGAGCCTAATGTTATCACATAAACATGTAGGGGTGGTGTTTTCCCTAAGGTGTGCCCCCTTTTGGCGATCAGTGGGAGGAAGCAGGTCAAAAACCCACTTTTCCTAAGTCTCAGTGATACGATGCATATGATTTAAAGGATGCGTGGATTTGGGCGGCCACAATACACATGCACAGATCTACGGACGAGGTCTGATTTCAGACCCCCCCCGTTGTTCTTCCTTTAACGGGGGGGGGTTCGATATGCTGTCGTGCAAGTATAAACGGTTGGGATTAAAGCGCCCAGATCTATGGTTGAGGTCCAATTCCGGACCCCCCTTTCTCTTCTTCCTTTAACGTAGGGGGGGGGGGGTGTCCGGAATTAACCGGTTCCCCCGCGGGCCCCCCACTACCCTGACATCTTCCCCCAAAGCCCGCTCGCCAGTCCTATCCTTCCAGGTGTCCTTCACTCCGCCTCTCTCCTTTCCTTGTCACATCTCCTGCTCCCTCCGACCTCTCGTTGCCTCACACCTGTATCTTCTCGCCACCTTCTCACGCCACACCCTCTCGCTTCCCGCCACTTGTCTCCTTTGTCACCTCCACCTATTGTGTCCCCACTCGCCGACTCATCACACTTGCGGCCTCCTTGTTACTTTTCCATGACACCTCACCTCATGGCCCAATGTCTCAGCCTCGGTGTCCCCTCCACCTGGCCACCTTTGTCTGATTTTTCTCACACCCGTCGCCTCATCCTCGTCCGCCTAGCTGTCCCTGCCAAAGTCCAGCTCATCTTCGGAGGACGAAATTAGAAGGCCTCCACGTCTCAAAGGTACAAGGTTGACCGGGCCTTTCCCGATCCCAAGGAAGCAATTATTGGAGCAGTTGAGGGTGGGTGGACATCGTTTCCATCATAAATGGAAAGTACAGAAAGGGACTGTCAGCTTGTCAACTCATTTGCAGGCCCATTCTAGAACACGATGGCATGTGATTGAGGTGCACGACTGTCCAGAGACTGCATGCCCAGTCTTCCAATAAACATGTAGATGTAATTCCTTCAATGCATGACTCGAGCTTACTGCTGGGGTTTTGCTCTGAGTATATAGACTCAGTTTTTGTATTTTGGAAATCATTGATGGTTGAGCTATGCTCTTGACTGTAAAGTTTTGTTTAGGAAGATTTGGTTATGTATTTTGATTTGAGACTGTCAAGTTAATGGAACTCAGTTTCTCTTTCTTTCATTTTGTCTATCAAGATGTTTAAAACACTTGGAATTGGAAGATCCAGTCGAGGGTCGCGATATTGTAGGATGATATATGGTTGATCACTGCAATCTTTGCACCAGTCTTAGGCAGTCTCCCGCGTTATCTTTTTCCTCTTGTACTGAATAATTCAGAATTGGAGGATCCAATCGAATGGTTGTGGCTGCATAGTATGATCTAGGCTTGATCAGTGTGCAGTTATGACTGTGTCGTTTAGGCACATTTCAGTGTCCCGTTTTTCTTCCTCGAGCTGCTGGAAGGCCTGATGCCCAGAGCAGTCTCCTCCACCTTTCTTCCAAGTCTTCCCTCTATTCTCGCTTTAAACTCATATTCCTGACTGAAGTTAGTTGTGGCCCTCACTTCCCTGTGCATTTCTGGCCTAGTTTTCTGAGTTAAACAATGTTGTTCCGGGTTTACTCCCATCCGATCACCCCTTTAAACAAATACGTGACATAAAATTGATGGGCGTCGGGCTCTGCTCCTGCTACAATCCAGGAGTGACTTCTGACGCCAACAATACCTTTTATCATGCCATAACCAATGACACTTCAAGTTGGGTCCTTACAATAACCCTTTTGAGGCCGTAGGTAATAATGTAAAATAAAGATTCTTAATTTTGTATAGTTTAATGTCGTCTTTGTTAATAGGAATGCACTGAGCATGGAAGTTTTCCATCAACCAATAGATAATTTGAACATTAGAGGCCTTGGTTACATTTGTTGAAAATGCAAAAGTAGAGCAACTATGACAACCAAAGGGAAAACACTGCTTTTGCAAGGGTTTGAGATTAGAATATTCAACTTACAAGCTTGAAGTGCATTCATTTGGGGGCAATGTTCGAATATGGATTATCATGTGATATTGATCTAACAATGTCTTCCATTTTTTCCACCAATTGCAACAAGGTAAAAATTGAAGTTGTTCAATAAAAAAATGTTGAGTGAATTGTAAGTAGCTAGACTATGATAACAAAAAGATTGTTAGTGATGAAAAAAATGTAAGCGGCTAGTAGACCTCTCAAGATATGGTGAGCACATGGGTGTCTAATAAGTGTTGAGTTGTATTTGAGCTTTACCATCTCAAAATAAAAAATTAAAAGATAATATTACATGTGGTCCAACATATGTAGTTGTAGTAACAATGGTCGTGAATATAAATAATGTGATAAAGTCCTTGCCCAAAGTCATCTCCTTCAAGGAGCTTTCCATGAAAAAAAATTGATAAAAATTATAATGATGCAACGTGTATCAACTATATCTCGACATGTCATGCCGTGCAATATGCATGATATGCATGTGAGATGGCATATAATTTACCAAAGTAGTTGTCATTTAGGCTGTGCAATTGTCATATAATTCCATGGAGCTTAATGTGCAATGGAAAGACATAATTTTGACAAAAGGAGCAATGCATATTAATTGGGAAGAAGTGATTAATTTCATTTTTTAAAAATCTACTTGGCATTATTGTGGGGGTGATGGGGAGCTATGAACTCTATATTTTCATTAGTGCGACCTACTTGCACGTGAGGTGTTTGAGGGAGCTATGAACCCTATGTTCCCATTATTGTAACCCATTTTAAGATGAAGTGTTGGAAAATTTATCCAACATGTCAAATTCGACCAACATGTACATTTAAGGCCTTATATTTGTCTAAGTTTAAACTTGAATGGTTTGCATGAAGATACTTTTTTTGACTAGTAAATCACAACCCAAGATTGATGGGATTTTTTTTCAGAACTTATTTCCTTTCCTATTTCTAGCATCGAGCAACTCGTCATTCTCCCTAGAGGATTGTCTAAAGACCCTCGTTCCTTGGCAGTAGGGAACGATAGTGAAACACAATGAGTACGATATAGCTCCACACCTCACGCCGCTTACACCTATCGCCTATCAAAGTGAAACAACCTCGTTCGAACGATAACCTTTAAAGGATTAGGTTCCCTGCTTAGAATTCATGGGAAAAAAGGTTCCCCGCTAAGATTATTTCAGCAGTTCTTCCAAACCGACTTATATTTGTTTAAGTTTAAACTTGAATGGTTTGCATGAAGATACCTTTTTGACCAATAAATCACAACCCATACCTTTTTGAACAATAAATTGCAACCCAACAAGTATTCAATATACTTGCCATTGTTTGACCTTGAACCATGTATTATTGAACCCTAGTCTTGATGTAAGTCCCTCCTAATTACATGTAAAAAATTGTACACTCCACGTTGCAAGCAATCTTAGTATTTTATGAATTTGCATCTAGTCATATTCAACATGTGCACATGATGTTTTTTTTATATGATGTTAGTATTTTTTTATAGAGATGTATACATAATCTATTTTTTATATGAGTTTGTCAAATGTATTAAACATGTCACAAATTTGGTAAGAGACGAATATGGTTGTGAAAGCAATTGTCTTGACATGGAATTGTGGTTGAAAAAGGCTCAATGCACATTGATAACATAGCCATTCACATCCAAAAAGTGCTTCTACATTAAAATAGTGTTGTCCTAAAGTGCGTTTAGATGACATATCCATACTACTTAGGTTATTCAATTTAAAGTGGTTATCTTATAAACAAATTAAGGCAAGTAGGAAGCCCGTAAATAGATAAAAATAGTGAATTCATCAATTCAAAGCACATATTTTGAAATTGAAATGAAGTGTAGAAATAGTGCAGTAAGATTCACATATCTTTGGTCTAGATATCCATAAAATGTCATTAGGTTGATGACCTACTCTTACTCTTTTCCCCGACACTTCAAGATAGTTGTGATGTGCCAATTATAAATATTTATTGTGGAAATTATATATATTACTCAAATCTATTGTTGAAAGAAATATAATTGAAAACACAATAGACAATATGAACCATAATGATATACCTTTATTGATATGGAAGTAATGTTCATTTGTTTCTTCGAGGGGGAAACCTCCAACAGAGCAAAGCTCAAATTACAAATATTTAAAATACATCTTTTACAATGCTTGTACATCTATATATAGTACTTTATATCTTCTAAGAACATTCTAGAGAAAGATCTCTCTAGTGGGTGGAACCTTCTAGTAAGCATTCTTACAATAATTGTATTTACACTACTACATGGGATTTATTTACTAGTGATGGCCTCCATACATAGAAATACATGGTAATCTATTTACTTAGGGGATTAGGGAGGTTGGGACATAAACACACCCTCCCCCTTAAAAAGTAGTCTTGTCCTCAAGATTGGAGATAGGGGAAGTCATGCATAATGTTTGTTGGTTCCCATGTGGCATCCTCTCGTTGTGTATCCTTCCATTGTATTAAAACTTCTTGGACAATGCATTGGTGAAGACAACACTCTCGTTTCTCAAGTATGGCCTCCAACTACAACCAAATAGAACCTTCATCATCCAATTTATATAGACTCGTTTGAACACAACAATTAGATCCAACCACTTTTTCTAAGAAAAAGACATGGAAGACGAGATGGATCTTAGAGTGACTTGGAAGTTTTAATTTGTAAGTCATTGGCCCAATATGATTGAGGATCTTATAGGTCCCATAAAACATAGGAGCAAGCTTATGGTGGTTCTTTTCCTTGAGAGAGGTCTGCGGATATGGCTATAGACGAAGGAACAACTAATCCCCTTCTTCAAAATGATGTTCAGATCAATGTTGATCAACCCATTGCTTCATTCAATTATGAGCCATTACCATATTATCTTTGAGAGTGCAAAGAATGTCGACCCGAGATGTAAGTGTTGAAATATTAATTGTTGAAAGATTGGTTGTCATTGATGTCAACCCTTGAACAAGAAGTTAAGAAGTTGCATGTCAAGGTAAAAGAGTTGTAAACAGAAGTTAACAAGTTGCATGTCAGTTACATGTTAAAGTAATTGTAAACATAAGTTAACAAGTTGCATGTCATCATGAGATCCTCATTAAAACATGGTGATTAGTAAATTGAAGATCACTTACGTGAATACTAATTGGCAGATATGAGGCAATGAGTTGAAGTCAACGAAGTCCAGTGAAGGAAGAGGTTTGCAAGAGTCGAGCGTACAGAGAAAAAGTTAGAGATCCAAGTTCTTTGGGGAAATCCGTGGATTTCAGGAGGAAACGCATAGACATTCGCGGGTTGCAGTGGGGAAAAGTGTGGACCTGTGAAGAAAAGTTGTTGAAGATCAGGGATCTACAACTCAGGTCAGCTACATGTTGAAGGTATGTATTCTTGTGTGTTAGGGTGTGTATTCTAAAGAAACCAGGAACATGAATGTCTTAGTGATTCATAAGCATTTGATTTAGAGAACTCTCTTGTGAATCTTGGTATGAGGTATGTGTGGTTGCAGTCTCGATGAGATATTGAAAGCAGTAGCAACAACAGAAGTATCAGAAACAACAACAACAACAGGTTATGAGTTACAACAACAGAGGTAGTGACATATTGGTCTACATTTATATTTCAAGGCGGTTGGATGGGGCAAGGAAATGGGGTTGTAGCCTCCTTTCGGTTGGAGTCGGTAAATTAGGAAGTTGGAGCTTCCTTGAAGTTGCAGTGTGTAAATAGGGGGTTGGAGCCTCCTTCTAGTTGTAGATGGAGAAATAAGAAGTTGGTGCTTCTAATGAATGTACTATTTGATAAATAAGAAAAAAAAATTGTGGTTTTCTCCCGCATTGGGTTTCCACGTAAAATTTTGTTGTACTATGTTTATGTGATACTTATGCATTGAATTATGGTGTTGATGATATATTGAATGCTCATGATATTTATTGGAGGTTTTATATTGTGATTAAAAGAACTAATTATTCTCATACTAATTGACCCCCCCCCCCTCTCAGTGTTCCAACAGTAAGGGTTTTTTCAACCTCTTGTACCTTGGAAATACTTGGTAAATAAGATAATATTGAGGGGAGATTTTTCCCATAGAATGCCTCAAAGGGGTTCATGTGAGTGGCACCATGATAAGTTATATTATACCACCATTATGCTAGGGGTAATCACTGAACCTATTGGGAATTCCATTTGTAAGTGAATCACCTCAAATATGCTTCCAAACACTTGTTGAAAACTTCAGTCTAATCATCATTCTAGGGGTGATATGCAATGCTAAGATGTAATTGAGTGCCTTGGAGCTTGAACAATTCTTTCCAGAAGTTGCTCGTGAAAGTGGGATCACGGTCTGTGATAATAGATTGTGGCATGCCATGTAGTTTGAAGATGTTGTCCATGAAGACTTGAGTGACCATGGAAGCATTAAAGGGATGTTGGAGGGAACAAAAATGAGTATATTTAGAAAGGAAATCAACCACAACCATGATTCACTCTTAAACTTTATGTGATCTCCTCTCTCTACGCGATCTCCTCTCTACGCAACTTGCTTCCTTTGTCTATGCGCCCTGTTGCCTGCTTCTTTCTTTTCCGCGACATTTTACCACTTTTCCTGTTTACTTGCTAATCTTCATTCCTTTGAACGTTGATTCACTCTTCAACTTTCTACTTCTTCCCTGAATCATTTTCTTTATTTTTTCCTGTTTGTTTACTTTTTCTTTATTTTTCTTCCTTTTTCTATCTACACTATAATAAATATATAAAGTTACTGCAAAGTCAGATTAGTGCGTGGAAGGACAACCATCCCTGTACAGTTCCATCCGACTCTCGTTAACTAGCCCTTCCATGAATTCTCCATCCAACTTCTCCAGCTGAAAAAAAACCGCTTTTGTCACATATTTGATCACATATGGGACTAATCAATGCATATGGAACTTCCATGGATGTTGTAGAAACTTACTATCATAGAGTAATACTAAGTCTCATGTCTAGAACTTCTTTTGTTTGATATGTCTGTCATGCCAAGATTTATCGCACACTTTCTATACTTGTTAATGGAAACCTATGACAAAACGATCTTCTTCTAATTCCATTAGTTCTAATAGTCTCTTTTCCACTGTGCCTGAATCTGTAAGCTCTGTCATCGCAACAATGCACATAATTGGTACTATGAATTCCATTGGCATAACAACTTCTTGTCCATACGTCAACGTGAATGGATTATGTCCTGTCAGCTTCTTGCTTGTGGTCCTATATGCCCATAAAACTACTGAAATGTTCAAGTCCCAGTCATCCCGTCTTACGTTGCAAACCTTTGTCAGCGCATGTTCCATGACCTTATTGAAAGATTCTATTGTGCCATTTTCCTGAGGACGGTATGGTGTACTCTTATGGTGATGGATTTGAAACTCCTCTATTAATATTGCAATCGTCCTATTCAGGAAATGAGTTCCCTTATCACTCATAAGTATCCTTTGGAATCCAAACCTTGTTACTACATTTTCAAACAATAATCATGCAACTATCTCTGCACTACAGTCTTTGAATGGTTCTTCCTCAACCCATCTGGTTAAATAGTCGGTTGCAATAATGATGTACCTAGCTCTCAACCTCTTAGTTGGTGGATTAATCGACCCTACAAATTCTACTACCCACTTATCAGATGCTTGTAATGTCACTTGTGGAACTAAGGGAATTTCATCTCTTCTGGACGACTTTCTCAATTTCTGACAAGCATCACAACTTTGGCAGAATTCCTTAGCATCTTTGTGAAGAAGGGTAGGCCACCATAATCCTACGTGCAAAATCTTCCAAGTTGTTGCCTTTCCTGCATAGTGACCTTCTACAACCCCTTCATGTGCCTATTACAATACCATATTTCTTTCATGTTCCAATACGCAACGTCGTAGAATACCATCTGAAACTAACTTGTACAAATTTCTTGCTATCAACTGGTAGTCTGCTACCTTCACTACAAGTTGCTTCTTCCATGCCATTGTAAAACTTGGAGGGGCTATTCATGTACTCAAGAACTAGACTATGTTTGAAAAATAGTTTCCAACCATTTGAGTTACAAATAGGTGTGTGTCTCGTAAACTTTCATCCAAGTTCCCTGCATCTTCTCATGATAGTATGTGCGACAAGTGATTTGGTGTTGAATTAAAATTTCTTGGTTTCATAATCACCTCAAATTCATATTCCTGGAACAATAATAACCATCTGCATATTCTTCCCCCCAACACTGGCTTGTTAACTAGGTATCTCAATGCAGAATGGTTTGTATACATTTTGCAATGGGATCCAAGTAGGTAATGTATGAACTTCTGTAAGGAATACACCATTGCCAAACGTTCTCGTTCTGTTGTAGTATAGTTATGCTCTATAGATGATAATTTCCTGCTGGAAAATTCAATAAAATGGTCTATCTCTCCTTCACCTGGTTGCACCAAAACTGCTCCTAATGCTATCAACGATGCATCCACATGAACATGGAATTCCTTTCTCCGGTCAGGAAAAACTAAAATCGGCGCAGTGACCATCTTTTGTTTCAATGTATCCAGACTCTTCTGACATTCATCATTCCATTGATACTTTACTTCTTTCTTTAGCAACTTCTCCATAGGGGTTGTGATCTGTGCATATCCTTTGATAAAAATTCTATAATGTCTTGTATGACCTTTTGTAGATTTGAACTGTCGTACTAAATTTGGTGGTGGAAAATCAACAATCACAAATATCTTTACAGGGTCCATTAACAATCCTTGTTTACACACCACATGGCCTAAATAAATTCCAAAAGGTGCACAAAAAATGCATTTCTTCAGATTCAATGAGATCTGGTATTTCCTACACTTATCCAACATTAAGTGCAGAAGTTCAACATGATCTTTTAATAGACTAAATACTATCCAATCATCTAAATACACCTCTATGAACTTATGAATGAACTCTTTGAAAGTTGCAACAACTACTCTGGAAAATATTGTTGGTGCATTCTTCAAACCAAATGACATTACTATGTACTGGTAACAACCTCATTATGTTGAAAAGGTCATCTTATATATGTCTTCTTGCACAATATTGATCTGGTGGTATTCCGAGAATCCATTCGTAAAAGAGTAAGTCTCTTGACCCTCTGCTTTCTCTAATACTTCCTCTGTAAAAGGTGTAGGAAAAGGGTCATGTAAACATGCATCGTTCAACTTTCTCAGATCTACGCATATCCTGATTCCTCTTGTTTTCTTGTCTTGAACTACCATTGGGATGATCCACTCTGATTCTTCAACAGGTTCTATAATTCCAACCTCTAACATTCTATTTATCTCCTCTTTTACCTTCTTCTTGTATTTTGGGTTCATTCTATAGGGTCTTTTTCACACGGGTTTGGCATATGGCTTAAGCGAAATCTTCATTTTTCCTAACTCTCCATCAATTCCTTTAATCTCTAAGAACGTCGTTGGAAACAAATCCTGATACTCGCGCAATAAGTCGAAAATATTCTCAACTGTCTCATCGCTATAGTAGTCTCCTATGTTGGAAAAAATCATCTCATATTTTGTACCTATGTTCACTTTGAATGTTCTTAGGGGCTTTGCATATATCGCTGAATCAAGCTCGGTCCTTCTACTATGCACTCCCCTTCAGTTTTTGGTATCTGAAATTCCTTAGGTCTTCATCCTCCCGGTGTTCTTCAACAACATTGTAGCAATGCAAGACCTCTTCAATTGTCACTGTAACCCTAGGTGTATAGTACATCATGCATTCTGTTGAAAAAATATTATTCCTGATCATATGCAAGGTTGATTCAATCAAAATATTATTATTTTTAAAGATGAACATTACCTTGAAGTTTTTGGTCAAATCTTCCCAATCTCCCATCCCTCTGCGCACTTCTAATTTCATGTACCAATTCTTCGGGATAGTGTCTAGAGTATGCACAAATAAGTGCATCCATTCTTGCTGAGGTATTGATCTCCATGTCACAATACACTTTGTAATATGGTCTGATGGGCAACGTAACTCATTATACTTTGGCATGATACTTTAATTCTCTGTTCTGAAGCTGACTTGTAATAAATTTTTGCACTGCTGCCAGTTTCTTATTCCATCCTTGTGCATAGCCCACCATCTAGCAGGAGCTACTTTCAGCACAACATCCAAAGATAGTAGTCTCTATTGATCTAATATCTGCAACTCAAACTCTCTTATAAAATAAACTACATTAGTTAATCCATCATACCTTGGAGGTTTGCATATCTCAATCCCAATCCATCGCAATGCGCAGGTAATCCTGACACATTTTCTTGTCGATACTTCATGCAACCTTTGTTACCAATTCTCCAAGGCTTCTTCTGATTCTTACGTGCATGAGTTGATACTACTCCAATTGAGTACACCCTTAGTTGTAGGGTTCACATAATCGTCCATCTGCATAGACATATTATACATATTATCAAGTTCTTTTCTCTTTGTTGGTTCCACATGCATTATTCCTTTAGTGGGGTCCAACGACGCAGTAAACTTCAAGTATTCTACTTCTAATACCATCTATCTTTTCTTTAGATCAATGATTGTATGATTATCAAATTCCCTATCAAGTCCCAATAGTGTTGGATAATGTGAATTGCCATCTACTATTTCGATCACTTCGAAGTCTACTACACTGCTCACTCCATCAATATTGACACTTACTCCTATCAACCTTCTGATTGAAACAATTTTATGTTGGTTCACTAGTCTCAGCTGGATAGGAGACCACATCAACTTTAGCTGGCCCATAATCTCCCAAGTATGTCTCAATATAACATTCACATCGGAGCCTAAATCCAGAATTATATTATCCATTTCGTAAGATCCTATCTGTACATTGAGCTAGAAATCCCTATTTGTTTGCTTCTTACTATGCACATGGTTAACTGCGCTGTGTGCAACAAGTTTCTCTTTTTCTTGGGCACAATGGTCAATCATTCTGCGGAGACTACTCAATGTAGATTCATCTTTCATTAATTCTAAACAACTTCTTAAGAAACTTTGCAAAGTGATTACCTTTTCAATTTTCTTTTCTGAATGGTCATATACAAGAGGCATATCAAACATTGGTGGTCTATCATACAAGGGTGGTGTATTTGAAGTTGATGTTATCCAGTCTTCTCCCATCAATTTTTTTTGTTTCTTGTTGGTAGGTCTCTTTCTCTTTTTTTTGGATCAAACAATGGTAATGGATTAGTTGTTTTTCTTACTCACTGGTGAATTGTATTCCCTTGTTCTGTCACATCCGCTCTGATTCTTGTTCCTCAGCGCTTAGATATTTCTATCTTAGTTTGTTCGTTGCGCACCTCAACTGCTATCATCTATACATTTGTGTTCCTCTTTCTTTCCATTTTTCTATTAACTTTGGACAATCTTGCGTCACATGGTCTAGTTCTCTGCAACATGTACATGTCGTGCACGGATTCAAGAAATTTCATGCTAAATGTCCAGGCTAATTGAAATTATAACATATGATAGGTCCTCTTCCTCGACCAAAGATTCCTCTTTCAAAACCTCTGAATCATCCTCTACCTCCTTGATTATAACCTCCTCTGGGAGTATTAAACTGCATGGCTCCTCCTTCTAATTATTCACCTTGAACTCTATAAGCATCTGCAGTGTGCTCTCTCATCAGTTCCAATGCCCGAAAATCCTTCTCATCATGTCTGATGAACTTAGAGAAATTACAAAACAAATTCCTTGCAGTGCTCTAGTATTTCTGCATCAATGGACAATTATGAGGGTGCTGACCCACTATCTTACAAATTTCACACCATAACCCTAACGGATTTGGGGCTCCTGTATTGAAGTATTGTTTAAATGTTGGACACTCATCTTTATGATGGCCTTCTATTTTACAAGTGATACACCATACTCTTTCACACTTTTATTTTCCTTTTGTAATTTCTTGTAACTGAATAGTCAGTGTGGCTTCCTATGATCGGACTTGAGCCTTCCTTGTGTTATTCTCTCCTACAGGGGACGCTTCCAATTTCATTGCAATTTCCAGAGCTTATGACTACGTCACAACCTTCTGTTGCGTCAAATGGAAGCGTATGTGTGGCAATAAACCTGCAATAAACCATTATATGTGTTGTGAATACATAATTTGGAAGGTTAACCAATCTTTAAATATCTTAAACCTTTGATCGTAGTCCCATACTGATTCATTTACTATCTGCTTGATCTCCTTCAACTTCGTAATGCACTATGACTGAGACTTAGGATTTTGGAATTCTTTCTACAATTCTCGTCTTACCTCTTCCAATGTTCTCGTTTGGCCTGTAGGTGTAGTATTTTCATATTTCATATACCATAATAGTGTGTGATCTCTGAAAGTCATTTCCAATTGCGCAATCTTCACATCATCAATGATCCTGGAAGTTATTCAAAGTCCATATCATGTCGCAAATTAACAAATGTTTTTCTAGGGATTCTGAGCTGACCCCTTGAAAGATAGGCATCCGTTAAGGTGGGATCTACCTCCATTATCGTATTTTGCATGGTATTCTTTCTTGATACCACTAACCGATTCTGAATAGACATACTACTTCCACTACTTTGATTACTTCCACTCCTATATTTACTTCCCCCACTGACTACAATTGACAAAACTTTTGATCTTACCTTAGTTTTTGGTGACGCACACGAGGTTGTGGATTTGACACAGAGTTTGATCTGAGTGGGATATTCTCCTACTGGAATGAGATGAAAAATATTTTCTTTTATGCACAGACTCCATTCCATCTAGAATATTGAACCCGTGTCTCTTTCATCGATCTCACTGCGCTTCCTTTCTCTCTCAGCCACAATCCTCTTCTTATTCGTTCTGAATCTCTTACCACTGCACAATACTCCAATTTATTCATTCATCACACACTCTTCTTCACTTGACATCCTCATCCTGATCGTTCCTCATTCCTTCTATTCATCTCTTTCTATGCTCAGATCATTCATTGGTTAGCCCCCAATTCCCCTATATGCACGAAGGTGCTTAGCAATCAAATTCCATTATCGTCACTCCTTTGTCGCACAACAACATATTAATCCACGTAGATGTTGACTTCAACTATCTTTCATGCGGCTGTTGAAGAATTCTCTTTCAACAACACTTTACGACTGAGTACAATCTATGGAAAATTCAGTAACGTAACCTCCCAACACACTATCCAACCAGTAGTCAATTGTGCGTGATGTATTCATGCTTACTGAATTAACTTATCAGATTAATTAAGGTGTTCAATTTCTTGGAATTGTAGTGTGATATCTTTTGATATGTTCAATAAATATCTGGATCCACTCTGCTAACACATTTGGGAAGTCAACAAATTTTTTTTCATGAAAATATGTAAAAAAATACCTTTGTAACCATTCTTTTGCATTGATCCTTGGATTTTGATTCTGGTATGTTGCAAACTTGATCTCCTTAGTGTTCCACCATTCTTCAATCTCCTCCATAGCTAGCCTCGACATCCTCCTCATTCGCAGATCTCGATCCCAACAACATAACCATTTTTTGGCATGCAGTGGGTAGACCCAGGGTTAATCATTAATTCACCAACAAATCCCAAGATACTGGCCCTTTCGATATCACCCACAAGCATGTGAAGTCTCACCCGAAGTACCTATGGGGACTGTAGGAACTAGGTTTTCGCAGCCATGGGGGAATATGAGGCATTGATTAATTATTGTTTACTTAACATTCATTCATATGTTCAGTGTGTGAAACCATATCAATATTATTAACCACGATAGATTCATCTAACCATTCATTATATGCACATAACCATTTAATAGATCTAACATATTCATATTAGCCATTCATCATAGGTGCATATTAAACAAAATAAGAAAACACATAATCACAACATGCACATTTGAACACAATAATTAACATGGTTCACCCCAAACTGGGCTATCTCCACAACGACTAGCTTCTTATTCATTCATTCATAATCTTCGTTACATGCATGTGCACTGCGGTCATATATAAGTATTCAGTAAAAATCCAAACCTTTCCAAGACATTCTATGTTGCAGTGCACACATACCTTTCTATTAATCTTCAACTCATCTCATACTCGACAACTCAACCAAAAAAGTTAACAATAAAAACCACTAGCCAACTCTTCATTGACCACATACTCTCTTGGCTAAGCTCTCTTTCTACACAAAAACCCATTCCATATTTATAGTATTCTATTAGAGATAAGCCCATTACAACATGGTTCAAAGTGGAAAAAATTTCTCAAAACTTCCTAACTAACTCCTGTTTCTTGTGCACTAACTCCTGATAGTGCGCTAGTTGCTTTCTGTGGGCACTGCTCCTTTTCCAAAATTTCGCGCGATGTGCTTTTTCATGATTCCCTGCTCCAACACTTATATGGTTCATATGTTTTCCAACATGATGATGATATGGTCACAGAATTATTTCTACCACCCAAGGATGATTGGTTGCAGTATGCTTATGTTTATTTCCAACCTCTCCTTGAGGATTATACTTTTTAGGACTTAGAACTATTATTTGATGAAGATTCTCAACCATATTTGTGCTCAAATTTTGATGGACACGACATTGTGGCTATCCCAAAGAAATAAGAGATTCACATTATTGAGTAGCAGTATTTTCTCCTTGGGACCTTTTACAAGGATATGCAGATGAAAAGGCAACAATTTTTCAATAGTAAGAGGATTTCTTCAATTTCAATTTACTATTAAGTTATTTTCAATTTACTAGACAATAATAGCATAAGCAGGATCACTAAAAGAAACACAATCACGAGGTACACAACACTTATCCTGGGAAATCGGGGAGAAAAACCAACAAAAACTTCCTTAATATAGATTGGCAATACAGTGCCAAGATAATAAACCAAACACTAGAGAATATCCAAGACTGAGGAATTCACCTCTCTCTTCTCCTTCTTCCGGCAACTGCAACTTCCTTCAAACTTGGGCACTAGATGAGTGACTTGAGTGAGTGAGTGAATGAGGCGCTAGCCTCTCTTATTTATACTAGCTAAGGAGCACTAGGGTGGTGTCTCTTCATTAGGAAGGGCCAAATTCTCCAACTAGTGGCTAAAACCACTTTAATTAGCCATGGGGGCCAACTTCTCAATTATCATATTTTAATTAGGGTTTGACCAATCCAAAAAAGTGGATTTGGTCATACATAAGTCTCGACATGATAAATCCACAAAAGGGGATTGATCTATAAGATAATAACTCAATAATACGTAGAATATACTTCACAGTTACAATATTTCAACACCCCCCCTTAACAAGAAGGGTATTCTACAACATCATCAGGAGATAAATCATCGGAAGTTTTTCTCATCATCAATAAAATCATCATTCACAGCATGGAGTTGGAGTATCATCATCATCATCATCATTCACAACATGGAGCTGGAATAACATCATCATCATTGTTCACAACATGGAGATGGAATCTGAAACATCAACATAAGTTAGCATAAAATCTATAACAACAACATCAAAAACATCATCATCAACAACACAAGGCTGGAGAAACAACACCATCACACCACAAGACTGGAGCAAAAACATCATCATCATATAGCAAAGGAATGAGGCAGGTGTAACAACAATATTTTGTGGTACTCTGACAGTCCCTAGGGATATGCCCAGGAATCATAAGATTCCCTAGGATACAAAATCCTAACGGAGATACCACATGGTACTCTGACAGACTTTCTTTACCAGATATTCGCGATCTGCCAAGGAATCATAAGATTCCCTAGGATTATAAAAATACTAATGGAGCTACCACTACTGACCACAACTGTCATATACATTTACAGGTACTCTGACAGACCGTCCTTTCCAAACCTTCGATATCTGTCCAAGGATGATCAGTCCCCTAGGATATAAAATCTTGACTGAGCTACCCGATGTTGGTCAGGATACCATAGTATCATCAACATCAATCCCCATTTCAAGGGAGGTCCTTTCGGACTATACCAAGATTGTCTCAAAAGTATTCAAACTTTACACAAGACAGAGGTTTAGTCAACACATCTGCAACCTGCTCATATGTGCCAATATATTGGAGCTTTACAACTCCCCTCTGCACCATATCACGAATGTAGTGATACCGGATTTATATGTGCTTTGACTTGTCATGGAACACATGGTTCTCCTTCATATTTATGCAACTCTAGTTATCACATAAAATCACGGTTGCTCCCATCTCTAGATCAAATAGACTTGTCAACAACTTCTGAAGCCATATGGCTTCACAACTGGCGGAACATGTAGCAATGTATTCCACATATGTCATTCTAAGAGAAATATCGGATTGTTTTCTACTCTTCCATGAAGTCATGGTTGACCCCGGACTGAAAAAACATCCTGAAGTTCTCTTTCTATCAGAAACACTTCCAGCCCAATCTGAATCGGTATAACCAACCAATTTGAAGCCATGATCTCCATTATAATAGAGACCAAAGTCCAATGTACCCTTAAGGTATCTCATCACATGTTTTGTAGAAACAAGGTGAACATGTTTGGGATCTACCAGATACTGACTCAAGGTGTTCATAGAAAAACATATATCTAGCCTGATATTAGTCAGATACATCAACAATCCAATGATCTGTCTTTACAATGTAGCATCAACCAATTCTGACGAAGTATCAACCATGAGCTTAAGCTTTGTTTCAATGGGTGTGTTCATGGATTTACATTCCAACACATTAAACCTCTTCAATATTTCAACTGCATACTTCCCTTGGTTAAGGAAGATATTCTTTGGGCTCTGCTTGATCAGGGGATCAAATTTTGCTCAAAAATTCAAAGTGCTCGAAATTGCTTCAAATTGAACGAGAGTGTAGGCCTCGTCATTGCAAACCCAACACAACTCGTTTCATCTCAAACAGACGTCGGGAGCGAGAGATATCATGATCTATTCGGATCGTCAAACAAGCAAAAAAAAGGACGCTGACTGTGCAGTCCGTACAGGCTGACGTGGCAGGGGCTGTACGATGACGTGGCAGAGACCATACGACCGTATGCTGATGTGGCATGTGACAACGTGGCAGTTTTTGATTGGCAGATGTGGTCGAATTGTGGTGTGACACGTGACTTCATTTTTGGTTAATGGTATGGTGCCACGTGGCCCAGTCATGGGCTGCCACATGGAACCCCGTTATTGGCTATTGGTTGTTGTTTAAAATTGTATGGGGTCCGTGGGGGTCAAACCCCAGACCTCCCCTTTGGCTCCATGCTTTGGTAGAGTGTGGGATACCAGTAGCCCACACGGTATTACTTATAAACTATATGTTTTATAAAATATTTGAATTCGATTTATGTTATGGTCGGCGCGGGGGTCCGAGCTGGGGCTTAGCCCCAGCCCCCGGTCACACTCACATTACATACGACCATACCCTCTGTTAAATGGCACGCGGGGTTTTTAAATGTGTATCCCCTGGTTATATGTATGACCACATGTGACCACAATCGAGAGTGCGAGAGTTGATACAGTTGAATTTCTTTTGCTAGCCCGAGGTCATATCGTGGACCCATGTGCCCGAGAGCTAGGTGGTTAGGGGATGACGCTCCCATAAGCGTCCTACAGTTTGCACCATTTACACGATTGCGTTCGGTGTCGGGTTTTTACGCTTTAAATAGTGTGTGTGCTAGGTTGAATGAACAAGGGTGCGTTTTGTAGATGCAGAGACAACAAGCTTAAAGAGGGGACTTCCAGGAAGCCTAACTTCTTCGTTTTTTGGCCAAACGAGGTGCCGAAAAAGCCTAGCTAGGGGTTTTTGGATGCTCTGAAGCCATTGGAGCAGTCTGTTGGTCAATTTGAG
>ML788524.1:1023706-1042985 GCA_009831015.1 Picea engelmannii | reverse complement strand
ATATATATATAATTGCTTTGGTTATATTCTTATCAAGTGTATCTAGTTTATTGGTGAAAGTGGGAATTATTAGTGGGTTTTCATAATTTTTTTAAAGGTATTTTTGATAATTTGATAATAGAGTGATTATGCTTTTATAATAGTTAAAGATAAAACATTGAAAGTGTATATATAGAGTTAGTGGTGATGGAAGAGTAAATTGGTGAAAGTGACCATTATTAGTTAGTGTTCATATTTTTTAAGTTCTTTGATAATATAGTGATCATGCTTTTATTTTACAATGGATATAGATAAAACATTGAAAGTGTATATATAAAGCATTATTAATGGTGATGCAAGAGTATCTATGGATAGTTTAAGCAAGAGAGCATGTACAGGGAACTTGAAATAAAGAATATATTAAAGGAAAGCATAAAGTTAAATTAAGGAAAAACGATGAATAGATGGCTAAACATACATGGCTAGTCGACATCAAATAAAAAAATTTGTGGGAGCTTTGTGACAGCCAAAACTCTATCCCTGCATGTGTCGACCTTCTCGTGTAGATGGAATCGTTGCACCTAAGCCCATCATGTTGCACCAAGCCGATGCCACTAGTCTCAAAAGATGAACCCAGAAGGGGGGGGGAACCCCCCTCTTACAGGAATGTAGTCGTGAATGACCGGGAAGGATTAAGATCCAACCAGCCTGCCTTTAAACCATTGCCCCACCTGCGAGAAAAAATCTTAGCCAAGGAACAAAGCTTCGACAAAGAAACGAAAGTGGAACCAATCACGTCTCATCCAAAGGCATCTCGTGGATGGGAACTAGGAAAATGCATTCCCCAATCGGATAAACCGCCCGGGTACACCATTATCTCAACCAGGGTTGGGGAACACACCCAGTTCATGAGAGAACATGCTCTCATAGGCAAGTTTTTGGGCCTATGGCCATCCGAAATGGACCTCATGAGATGAATCAAATATTGGTGGAATCCCAAGGGAGACTATGAAGTGAAACTCAGTTCAAAGTGGTTTTTTACGATCATCCTCTATAGTTTATAAGATAAGGACACGATTTTTGACAATGGGCCATACTTATACAACTCTGCAGGGATATTCCTCAGGTTCTGAATGGAGCATTTTATCCCAGAGAAAGAGGACTTCAACATGGCACCAGTTTGGATCAGACTATATTCTCTATCGTAGGAATTTTGGCTGGAGGAAATCCTCATGGGAATAGGGAACATAGTAGGAAGATATGTAAAATCCTCTGAGGAAACAAAGTAGAGGAAATAAACTTCCTACGCCTGAATATGTGTTTACATGGATATATCAAAGGCTCTACCAGGTTTGGTAACCCTAGAATACTAGGATGAAGACTGGAATCAAACCATGGACTATGAACACATCCCCTTCCGCTGCAGAAAATTCCATGAGCACAGTCACCTCTTACGTGATTGTCCCTTGAATGCTCAAAACCCAAAAGAATGGGAGGGCAAGAAAAAGGATGGTTATACCATGGTTACAGGTAGGAAAAAACAACACCCCAGAAAACAAAATCAAGAAAGAACTCAAAAAATCCCCACCAGAAACTCATTTGACATCCTCAACCAACTTCCGGAGAAAGAGGATGTAGAAAATTCGCACAAGAAAGGCAACCAGGACAAGGAAAAAGGAAAGGCCAAGCACCAAACATAATCATCCAAATAACAACACCAAGAAATAGGCCCAACAACCCAGTAGAATGTGGACAATCCAAAGGATGGAGGGGATACCCTAATGCAACTATATGAACATGATCTGGTGGATATAGATATAGAAAAACTCGAGGAGGCATTCAATAGAAAAGAGGTGCAAACCATCCCAGTAGAACAACTCAGGAAAGTGCATAAAATTTTCATTGACTCTATCGCAGGATCCACCTCAAGATTAGGGATATCCTCAGACCCAGCCTCTAAGCTAAGACATACCTCTCACGAAGGCAAGCGCCGGGGCTTCAAATCCGCACACCAACTCATCAAAGAAGTAGGAAGTTACATGCTCAACTCAGGGAAAATCTAGACACTCACGGAAGGGTACCTCAATCCACCCCCCAACTCATCATGATGAAGATCATCACTTGTAATATAAGATGGATTAATGGAAGGTCCAAACAAAGGACCCTTTGAGACAACATTCGTATATAGAATCCAGACATTCTCCTTTTATAGGAAACAAAATGTGTCGGGGATGAAGCGAAGGAAATATTCTGACGTTGTTGGAGGACCTGCAATTCCATTCATATAGAATCAAATGGGGTTGCGGGAGGCCTAGCAATCTTATGGAACCTAGCCATAGTCATGATAGACCAACCCTTCTCCACAGTGAGCACACTCACTGCTCACTTCAGAGCCATAGGCTCTAGCAAAGAAGGGATGATTACAAATGCTTGTGGGCCCCAAAGTGATCAATAAAAAGATATGTTCATGGGGAGAATAGTTACTATTAGGTCATTGCTAGGATCAGAGAACTGGTTGATAGGAGGTGACTTCAACATCATCCTTACGCTAGAGGAAAAGATGAGAGGCACCAAGCAGTTGTATCAAGATAGTGGTAAGTTCAGAACTCTCATCGATCAACTTAATTTAATGGACATAGAAACTAGAAATGGTGTCTTCACCTGGTCCAACCATAGATTGGATAACCAACATGTTGCAAGTATAATAGATCATTTCCTCATCTCTGAATCACTATTTTTGGATGATCTGATCCTTGAAGCCAATAACCTCCCAAAAGCTGGCTTAGATCACTAGTTGGTCTCTCTCTAGTTAGACACGGGTGCCACGCCTAAGCTCAAACCCTTCAGATTTGAGAAGTTTTGGCTCAACCACCCATAGTTTCAAAACCTATCCAAATCTTGGTCGAAGAAAGAAGAAATAGACCAGGGCACATGTATGTATAAATTCCAGCAAAGATTAAAAAACTTCAAAGGACAACTAAAGAACTGGAATAAAAAAGTGTTTGGAAATATACTACTGAGGAAGCAGGAAATCATTCAATGCCTGGAAGCTCTACAGCATGTCTTTATTGAAGGGGAAAGAATGAAAACCTTGATTAAGGATGAAGAGAAGTTATAGGTAGAACTGGAAGAGCGACAGAAGCAAGAGGAGATACTCTGGAGGCAAAAATCCAGAGTACAATAGCTCAAGGAAAGGGAAAAGAACACCAAGTTTTTCCATAGATCCATGGTGCACAAGAGATACATAAACATAATCACTCAACTAGAATACAACCAGGGCAACCCCATCCTGGATCACGCAAGCATAGAAGAGGAATTGACAAACTACTATAAATATATTCTCACTTAACACATAAAGGACCGAACGACTACTATTCACAAGATCACAAGTCACATCCCCTCCCTGTTCACAAAAGAGAAAAATGAACCACTGACCTAGCTAATCAAACAAGAGGAAGTGGATCAAGTAGTCAAAGAGATGCCCCATGACAAAGCCCCACGGTCAGATGGCTTCACAATAGACTTCTTCCATTATTGTTGTTCGTTGATCTGGGAAGAAGTCTGGCAAGTAGTTGAAGACTCTAGAACTGATTGTTGAGATTTCTGTGGTGAGGAGTGTTTTCAGGCTGAATCAGAAGAACCACAGTATTATCAATTAAGTGTCGACGTTTCAGATCCATATTAGGATCCATCATCGGGACAAGAAGCCTAGGATTAATTGTGAGAAGAGAAGGTTATAAATATCTAACTTAGGCGGGGAAATTTATTGTCGGCTAGAGTTTCAAGTGGAGATTTTAGATTAGGTTTTAGTCAAATTTAGGGTTTTTACAAGATTTCTTCTTTATTTTAAAATTTATTTGAAATTTTTTGTTTAAAATTCTTTATTAAGATATTTTAGATTTTATTTAAGATTTTTGTTTTAAATTATTTTGTAATCATCAAGGTGTTATTATGATGTTGTTAGATTTAATGGGTTAGGTGGAAATTAAGTGTTGTTTAATTAAATTTTTTAATTAATTTTTTATTGAAAAACTATATGTTGATTTCTTTAAGAAAACTCTAAAAATATTTTAAGGTGTTTAGAGTTTAATATTATTTATTGGTTCAATATGTTTATGAGTAAAATTTTAAGTTATCTTAATAGAGGTAGTTTTATTAGGTTTTGATTAGTGTAATTTAGGTTTAGGGTTTGTTAATCTAAATTTTTTCTGTGTTTATTAATTTAGGTTTAGGGTGTGTTAATCTTAATTTAGGTTTAGGGTGTGTTAATCTTAATTTTTTCAGTAAATGTGGAAATTAAGTGTTGTTTAATTAATTTTTTATTGAAAAACTATATGTTTATTAGTTTTGATTTCTTTAAGAAAAACCCTAAAAATATTTAAGGTTTTTCGAGTTTAATATTATTTTAAAATTGTTTAGTGGTTCAATATGTTTATGAGTAAAAAAAATTAGTTATCTTAATAGAGGTAGTTTTATTAGGTTTTGATTAGTGCAATTTAGGTTTAGGGTTTGTTAATCTTAATTTTTTCAGTGTTTATTAATTAATTAAAATATTATTAAGATAGAGTTATTTATTTGTTTATTCTTTTATTTTTATGAATCAGGGGTAGCCAATTTTCACTTTAAGTCTAGGCCATTGTCTCTGTTTAGGTTTCTTGGGTGCTTACGGATTTCGATTGCTTCTGTAATATGTCGTTTAAAGAGGTGTTCTTCTTTGGCCAGAATTTTGGTGTCTTTAGGCAAACATGGTGTTTAGTTTTAAGGGAGTTTTCTGGTAGGGCGGAGGTGTGTATGCATTCATTCTTTATGTTGGCTCCATGTTCTTTGATCCTAGTCTAGAAGGAGCAACCAGTTTCACCAATGTAGCATTCTTCGCAGGAGCATTCTATTTTGTAAATTCCTTTGCTTTTGTGAGGGTCAAGTTTGTCTTTGACGGATCTCAAAATTTTTTTTATGGTTTCATGTGGTTTGAAGGAGGTCTTGATCTCTTTATTGCTAAGGATCTTCGCAATCTTGTTGATAACCCCTTGGATGTAAGGTAGGTAGGCCTTTCTGTTGGGGTTCTAGTCTTCTAGGGGGTTAGAGTTTTTGTCGATTTTTTCTAGGGCTTTATTTATTGCATTCGTGATGTCTTTATGTTTATAAGCTATGTTTTTAAAGACAACTGAGAGGTGGTCTTTTTCTTGTTCTATGTGTGTCTCATCATATATTCTTATGGCTCTTGTGGCTAGAGTTTTTAGGACACCTAGTTTTTTGTTAGGGTGGTGATGGGAGTTGGTGTGGAGATAGTTTTTAGTGTGGGTCTTTTTTCTATAGACTGCATGCCCTAAATTACCATCGCTTTTTCTATTGATTAGAAAGTCTAGAAAGGGGATGCTGCCATTTTCTTCGAGCTCCATAGTGAATTTTATTTCTTCTGAGATGTTGTTAAGGTGTTACACTAATCCCAAGCTTCTTGTCCTGATGATGGATCTGAAACGTCGACACTTAATTGAGAATATAGAAATTCTAGGCAAAAAAATTCGACCTTCAACGCCACCTTCCTCACTCTAATTCTAAAGGAAGAAAGGGTAACACATCCCAAACAATTCTGGTTGATAGCACTCTGTAATGTAATCTACAAAATCATCACGAAAGTCATTTCCCTTCGACTCAAACTGATCTTTCCCTTCATCGTCTCCAAAGAGAAATCGAGTTATGTAGAGGGGCGTCAAATCATGGATAGTGTCATCCTGGAACATGAGGTCATACACTCACTTAATTCAATGTGATCCCTAGGTATGCTCATCAAGCTTGACATTTCTAAAGCTTTTGATAGAATAAGCTGGCAATACATGTGCTCCCTCTTTGAAGCCTTTGGCTTTGATAACCTCTGGGTAGCCTGGATCATGTAGCTCACTTCCTCAGCCTTCTTCTCCATCCTTGTCAATGGAGTTCCCTCCCGATCCTTTTTTCCCACCCATGGAATTCGGCAAGGGGATCCCCTCTGCCCCTTCCTCTTTGTCATAATGGGGGAAGTCCTTGGGCGCTACATCAAAGCTTCGATAAAGGATGGATCTATCAAGTTTCTACCTCTCTATAACCTCCATCCAACTCCCTCCAATATTCAATTTGTAGATGACACACTGTTGTTGAACACCCCCACTACCCAGAAGGAAAACAAGCTCAAAATTATCCTCACCAACTTCATCGACACGTCAAGAACCTCCCTAAACCTCGACAAGTCACAACACTACTTTTGCAACACCCCAGTGGCAATCCAAAACCATATCTCTTGAATTCTGGAAATCCCCAAGAGCTCCCTTTCGTATAATTATCTAGGTGTTCCCCTCATGGGAGAAACCACTCGTAATATCTCCTGGGACAACCTATTGCTTTCCATCTCTAATAGACTTAGTAACTATACCTTCAGATCGCTAAACCTTGTTGCCCACTTGGTTCTTCTAAAATTCGTGCTCCAGGCCCTGCTGAATTACCTCTTCACCGCCTTAGCAGCTCCATAGTCTGTCATCAGAGCCATCAGAAACCTACAATGAAGTTTCTTGTGGCATGGTCATCAACTAGATAACAAATGGGCACTCGTAGGTTGGGACAAAATCTACCAGTCCAAATCATTAGGTGGGCTGTGTCTTAGATATCCATGCAAAATCAATCATCCCACAGAACTTTGGGCAAGAATCTGGAAATGAAAATATGTGCCCAATATCAGATAGGACCTTCTCATAAGACCCAATGATCATATTCATGGTTCCAACATCTGGAATAGAGATTGGAGAAATAGACCACTCATATAGAAACATGCATTATGAGATATACTAAATGGAGAACACTCCTTATTTTGACAAGACTCCTGGCAGGAAGAACCACCCTTATCCTCCATAGAATATCACATCCCCATCTATCAACAAATGTAATCAAGGGACACTCTACATGTAAAATATCTCTGGAAGGAAAACTCGCCACAACAATCATGGTGCAGATGGAAAACTCAACCCCATGAATTGAACATACAGGAGGAAACAGACATGTAGGCCTAGAGGGACTGTGCCAATCAGTGGAAAATCCACATCAGGGATGGTCCAAACATCCTTATATGGGGCCACTCACCAACAGGTAACTTCTCAGTCAAAGAAGCTTACCATCTCGAGGAAAACTACCAAATGCAACCTAAAGAGCACATATGGAGCAAAATCTGGAATCCAAAATTTTGGCCGAAAGTATCACTTTTTCTCTGGTTAATTGCACAAAACCGTATTCTCACTTGGAACAACCTTAGAAAATGAGGATTTGTGGGCCCTTGAATCTATCTCCTATGTCGACAACAAGAAGAGACAATGGAACACACACTAAATCAATGCATCCACAGTGAAGCCATTTGAGATATGGCAGCGGAACTAATGCATCGCTCCAACAAGAACCGTGCCAGCATTGCAAGAACCATTGAGAATTGGGATTTAATCTCCTATCAAAATCCAATCCTAGATTGCATCTGGAAATTGATACCAGGCTTCTTATTCTGGCAAGTTTGGAAAGAAAAAAACAAAAGAAGTTTCCACTCCACTTCCTCCCCCCTTCACTCCACATGGACAAGGATCCTCAACCTAATCCAGGAAAAAACCAAAGCCAAGTAATGGATTTAGGAAGATCTCAAGTGAAATCCTGTGGAAAGTCACATCCTCCAGGCCTGGCAGCTAAATCTCACCGAGGATTCTCGATAGAATGCCACTCGCCAAGTCAAAATTGCTTGCAGTCCGAAAACTTGGTCCCCTCCCCCTCTTGACTTTGTCAAACTAAATTTCGATGGTTCTTCAAAGGGTAATCCAAGGCCGATGGGTTTTGGTGCAGTACTACGAGACAGTGAGGGGAGAATTCTACACATCGCAGCAGGATATCTGGGATTCAACACAAACAATGATGCAGAAATTTGGAGCCTTCTCAAGAGAATTAATCTTGCAATCAGTCACAACATCTTTCAACTCATAGTGGAAGGGGATTCCCAGGTCATTATTCAACTCATCTCCAAAAGCATCCATGGTTCACACCCCTCGAAAATCTCACCAAGCTAGCAATTACTAGGACTGTTGGAAGACTTCAGGTCCCTCCTTCAACCTCGTCTCACACTTATCCCCTCACATGTGAAAAGGGACACCAACAAAATTGCAGACTATCTGTCCAACGAGGGAGTGGAATCAAAATAAGAGTATATCGAATTGGATGCTCAAATCTCCCCACCTCCCAAACTATTGGCTCAATGTCTCAATATAGCCCAAAGAGATTATCCTACCCCAGATGGGGTGACACGTAGCCCAAGGGAGGTCACACAGTCCTCATGCAAAACTCTCCATAAATATGGCTAGTTTCCACCCTAAATCCCATTCTTGTATGGAGGACGACCATAAACACTTACAAAGGGAGGGAGGACATCTCCCCCACGCAGGATTAATGGCACCCTCACCGATTAATTGCAGGTAGGTGACGTTGGGTACAGGGGGAGATTGTGCAGTCTTATCATCCCCTTAGATAATTCTCCAGTTCATCCATGGCATTCACCATTCTTCTTCTGCGCTTTGTCTCTTTACTTTGCTCGGGGATTTGGCTATGGTCCTCTCGGACTTCTCTAGCCTCATTCTCAGACTTCTCCAGTCTTCAGGCTCTACCATGCTGAGAGAGAGAGGAAAACCCAAGCTAAGACCCTCCTAGTACTGTCACGCTGCAAGGTAGAGACGCTTGCGCAATTTGGAGAGGGATTTATCCATATACTGGACGCAGCTAACCATGAAGTCACCCACGCCACCAATGGCCTTCGTGGAGGAGGAAATCCTGGAGGAGCCAATTCACGTTCCACCAGAGTCCCTCCTCTACACGGTCTAGGATGCCCATGACAACCCCAGCACCACCATTGTAGCTACGGATCTAGAAACAACCATGGAAGGTGCCACTTGCATTGTCCAGGAGGAACTCCCCACAACGGACTACCCGGTTGAGCCCCCACTACTGAACCCAGATGCAGATTGCGACCAAAATCCACCCAGTCTCTTCAACCTAGAGCAGTTGGATCTCAATTTTTAAATGAGGGGCTACATGATGGAGCAACTCCACTGGCATACCCTCATTAGCAGTCGAATCGACATGATGTTTGATGCCTTCTCGAACGCGCCAGTCAAGAAGAGGTGCCTGACCTATGCACAACCCTTTGCACTCATACCCAACGATGGAACTCCTCATAGTGACTCTCTGGATGGCAAGTTCCACTATTCTCATAACCATCTTAATGTTTAAGGTTGCAGAGTCCTCTGAGCCTCACTTTCATGGAAATGGAGTTTTGTTCTTGTCTACCTTGTCTGGTTCTTTGTTTAGTTTTTTGTCTAGTTTGAATTATCATCTTTTGATTGTATGTTCAAAAAGAATTGTCCACACCTCCAGCTTCCACTTGCTTTGGTTTCCAACTAAATGGTGGAGTAAGTGGTGGTTGTTGTTTTTGGTCGAAAGAACAAATGGCTTCCACATGTTTCGATTTCCACTAGTTTGGTGGAACAGGTGGAAAGCATGTGACATATATCAATTTTGTATAGTGACAACGAATTAATAAGGAAATACCCCCTTTTTTTATTTAAAAAAGAAAGTAAGGAAAAACAATGTATGCATTACAAAACTTGTATGCAAGGAAATCAATTGTATTCAAGGAAATCAAATGATGCAAAACATAATTTTGTTGCAAAGAAGAATGTGTGTGTGAATTGAGGATAGAGTATATGAATAATGTTAGCAAGGAATATAACAAAAATAAAAGTGTGGTAGATGGTTAAAGTAATATTGTACATAAACAACATGATAGTGAACACTTAGATTGGCAAGAAAGAAAACAACATTATGAAGATAGAGATAACACACAAATGGAATTGAAAATGAAGTAACACAAGATCAAGAAAGTTGAAAAGAATGGTAAAACTAGCACAGCCATATAATTGATGTGGTTGATGAACGTCGAAAGGCATATTTAATTTATTAAACATAACTTTAAGATAAACTTTAATTATGGTTTGTAAATAAAATCCGATATATCCGTTCATTGTGGTTGTGCTAGTATATGCTAGCAGTCTTTAATAATTGTTAATAATACTGCCAATAATGTACAACACACCAAACATATCCCTCAACTCTGTAAATGCAACCAGAAAAATCAATATTATGACATTATATTATTATCTCTAAATCTAAATGTATACACAAATATTATATTCTATTAATTACCTTGAGGCAGACACCATCCTCAAGGGTCAAGGGCCAAATTGAATTTCTCCAGAAAGAGTCAACCTCCGGGATCAAGATCATCTTGATATGAACCACCTAAATGAGGAAAACACATTCAAATTCCACCCACAAATGGGTTCATGATAAACCATTTTTACAAAGTAGTTTGTGCAAATGGGTTCACGATCAATAAAGGATATCTACTTTCTCTTCATTATCAATTGTGGCTCCGGAAAAGGCTTTCTTTTGGGTTGTGTCCAATCCATAAAAATTGTATATAACATGTGAACTAAAACTTTTATATATACAAGTATGAATTAGACCCGACATCAACAATTTTAATGATGGCTTCCAATACTGGTTTACAATATCGAATAGTTTCCAATACAGATTGGAATGAAGAATAATGTGAGGGTGTTAAGTGTAAGCTAGGATCCGAATGAAGAAGTGTAATCTTAGGGCTTAATAAGGTTTCAAAAAACTAAAAATGTTAGGGAAGCAAATGCTTCATTGCATGTGTGTCGGTCGACCATTGAACAGAGGCGTGAGCCCCATGCATCCATATAAAAATCAAAACATAAAATTGTAAAACCTAAATCCCTGGTCACTAAACCTAAATCATATCAAATATAAAACTCATAAAATAAAACAATAAAACCTAAATCCCTCATTAGTAAACCTAAATCATATCAAATAGAAAAATCAAAACATAAAACAAATCCCTCATCAGTAAACCTAAATCGTATCAAATAGAAAACTCAGAACATAAAACAGTAAAAACTAAATCTCCCATGAAATAGTAAAACCTAAATCTCTCACGAGTTAACCTAAATCATATCAAAGATACAAATCATAGATGAGAGGATGAGTTCATTGGAAATTTAGATCAAAGTCACTTTGATTCCTCTACCATAAATTTGATATTTATGTTTGATGGGTATATTGTACATTACAATACATATCATGGAAAATTTCAATGTAATTTAAGTTTAGGGAAAACCAATTCCAGAAATTTTACCTCGTAGTGCTTGATTCTTTGCTCACTTAGTATTCTTTCCACTCCAATATGCTAAAAATACTGATCACTATTGTGCTCCAATGAATTGAATCGATCCACAACCATTTACAATAGTAGTATCTCTAGATTATGCTCCAATGCATCCGTTCGATCTGCAACCATTTACCATAATAGTATGGATATTGTATGTGTAGGTATATGATCAAAAAATGATTGCCATAATATGAAACGCCAACAGTAATAACTTTAAATTGAACGGAGTAATAACCTGGGAGTAAATATATGTAGGTATATGATCACAAAAAGGCGGCGATAATATGAAACGCCAACCAGTAATGAATGCATTAATAATATGGAAATAATAACTTTTTAAAAATTGAATGTAGGCCAAACATGGCCATGATTTTATAACCCAAGATAAACTGTTCACATCCCATAAAAACTAACGCACGATACTAATATGATACATCCAATCCGTGGTAGTGAGGTTGAGGTAATGACTGCTAATAATCTAAACGTCGCAATAAAAGGTTGAATGGATATTATTTTTTCTTAATCATGTAAATGTGGCAATCATATGGCTAGATAGTAATTTATTAATATGATTAAGTAAATGTGAAAAAGTAAATAGGTTAACTGATGCATTTATAAATGCAAGGAAGTTATGAACATTAAATCTCATTCATTGATTTGGGAGGACGATGAAGAATATGTCAGCGTCTTCAATTGCTAGCCATAAGATTAGGATTTAGAATTAAAAGATCATTAAATGTGTCCATTGTCAATAGGTGTACACCTTTCGACGTAATGAGAATATAAAAAAACGCTATGAAAGCTTAAGAATCAACCATGTGACTGAATAAAAAAAATACACCTTATAAGTGAATTAGCTAATCAATATATTAAAGTTCAAGAATAGATTTGAATAAAAACAAAACTAAGAATTAAGAAAAAACTAAACAATTTTAAATTTTGAAATTGTTTATGTCAATATGAATCAAGTATTATATATAATTAAATTATTAATCTTAAGAGTTAGCTTGAATAGTATATATTTTCGTACAAAAGTTTATACAGATTTTGAAATCAAATTCAATTAAATAAAATTACTAACTAATATTATCAGTTAGTAATTTTAATTAGCAGTTAATATCATCCTCCCTCCAAGAAAAAAACCATACCAAAATCTAACAAAATACAACATTCTTACTTGAAATATTTAATATATAAATAAATAAAAAAACTATATATACTTTTAAAATTTTGGATATAATTAATTTAAAAAAAAATATTATATATACCCATGTTAAACATCGGGAACGGACATTCCACTCAAATTAATTATACCATGCATAAACCATCCTATGATTCATTTTTTTTTAATGCTTAGAACATTAAAATAGAGGATATTATAATAATATTGGAAAAAATATATATGTCGACACAACTTAAAGGAGTAGTGTGGTTCCACCTTAATTGCTACGCGCATGTTGTGAGATTCACTGCAATTAATTATACTTTGTGTTGGTTGACAAGATAAGTTGATTATTATTTTAAAATAGATTATATTATAATAATATAGTGGGAAAATGTATATGTCATACTTTCGGGTAGTTTATAAATAAGTTTGTTATTATTTTAAATTTATGATATTATAATGATATATTGAAAAAATATATGTCGACATGCATTAAAAGTGGGATTGGAAAATATATGGTGGGTTCTTTAAATTTTATGCATGAGGTTGAATAAGAGGACATGAGGACAAAATTGGCAATGCATGTCTTGTGCATGTATTGAGGTTTAAAGTAATTAATTACTTTTCCTAACTAAATTGATTTTTTTTAAATAAACAATATTATAATAATATAAAGGAGAAAAAACATATGTCGACATACCTCAATGATCTCAAAAAGTGGGACAAGAAAATCTAAATCTATTATGGATTATATACTAATTTTAATTATATGTGCTTGAGGTTGAGGTGTTGTCATTGCATGTGAGGTTTCATGATAAGTTGGACAAAATTGTTTAATGGTATTTTTGTTTTTTTATAATATTATAAAATAAATGATATATACACATATGTATATTTTTAGGATTTCAAAAAAGTATTTATGAAAATTGTTGATTATATCCTAATTTTGGTTATGAGTGCTTGAGGTTTCGTGTGAATGTGACAAAATTGTGATGTATATGTCTTGTGGGATGTTTACAAAATTGTAAAGTGCATGTATTGAGGTTTATTATAATTACTGATATTTTTGTGTTCATTTATAAATTAATACAGTATATTTGTATTAGTGGTGGATGGTGAATGTTTATAGAGATTATCATTTATTAATTAAATATCTTTAATATGTCAATTATATAGATATTTTTATTTTTATAATTAATAGTTGAACACTTAAATTATTGGATGGTGGAGATTAAAGAAGATATCAATATTGAATGTATTCCCACCAATCAATATTGTACCCTCCATCCTATTTCTAAATAAGGAATTCCTATCAGCATAATAAGTTGTTATGTACATCCCATTTTTAAAATAGGAATTCATATCAGCATAATAAGTTGTTATGTACATCCTATTTTTAAAATAGGAATTCATATCAGCATAATAAGTTTCTATGTAATGGATAAATTTTTTATTTTATTTTATTTATTTTGTAAAATGGTAATATTTAAGTTAGTTATAGTGTAATAAGGTGTTGAGTAATTTCTAAAATGTTGTGGGTTGAAATAAATTGTCATCTTTGTGATACTAAAAGGGTTGAAGATGAAAAGAGATTTATCTTAGATTGTCTGTGTACACTTACATTAAATCAAAATTTCAAAATATTTGTTACAATACTGACCTTCCTAACCTTTTAATTCATTAAAACTATGGTGATTTAGGAATGTTTCTCTTAAAGATTTTTGAGCACAAGAATAAAATTATAAAAGAAACCAAGTAATTCCTTACCTTTCACAAGGTTCAATAGACTAAATTTGATCTCAATGGACGTCAATCATCATCATCTTCCATAACAACAACATTAACAACATCATCAACATTGATATTTTAAGTTTAATATTTAATATCTAATTTGATAACTCAAAATTGTTGTTTGACAGCATCATCAATGGTATTTCGAGTTTTTGATATTTAATATCTAATTTGATAACTCAAAGTCATTTGAGACAAGATGGAATATTCAACTTTGAATGTTTTATTTTGTTTCGAAGGTTAATTATATGTTTTACACGTTAATGATTAAAAATTAATTCAATTGTTTTATAAATTTTAGATATAGGTATATTGCATCTAAATTTCATGCTGGTAGATCTTGTATGTTAATGTATTTCTTATTTATTTTTTTTCTTTTTGATTCATTTGAATAAATTATTTGATTTTGGTGAAGGATGTAATAATCTTAACTATCTTTATTTATTTTTATGATTTGGTTGAAGTGATTGGTTACTTTTTAATGATTTGGTTGAAGTGATTTGTTTCCTTTATTGGTTTGAGTTATCTAATGTGTGTCACATTTTTATCTTCTGTTAGAGTTTTAGTTGTGATCAGAGTATTGGGTGGCTCCTTTTACATAATTGAATTGATACTATATAGCATTTTTAAGAGGAAGGGATTGGTAACTTTGTTGATGCTTAAAGGTTTGATGGACATCAAATTGAAGAGTATTATCTTTCATCCCGAAACAAATGGACAAACTAATGCAATAAATTGAACCATTGATTAACTATTGTGTGTTTTTACTATTAACATTCATATACTTTAAATATCAAGATCCCTTACGTGCAACATAATTATAATCACACAATGTACAATGTGACAAATAATTCCCCATTTATTTGTGAGCGCAAAAGAGGCAAATAAAGCATAAGGTCAAGGTTGATGTGATCATCAATTTTTCACAAGAGATAGTGTTTGATGTATATTTAGAAAGAGTGCTTCAAGGAAAAGGATGGAAATCTTAAACAACTTAGATACGACTCTTCTATTTTCCTTGTTTTTTGAGAAAACAAAATATAGTTTCAAAAGTTTTTCAACTTCCGGTAAACAAAAGTATTTTTTTTATTTAGAATTTCACTTTACAGTAAAAGCAAAACTTGTCATGAATTTTGTTAGTTTTTTATTGATTATTTTTCGAAGAAAACAATTATTGACATTTGATATATCAATTTAGTGATTGTTTGACAATATGTTCCTTTAAAATGAAGGCATTGATAATGAGTTATGTTTATTGACAACAATTTACTCATTATTAAACTGTTTTTTTATGAAAAACGAAGTATTTTGCAACAATCTAAACAAACTCTATTAAAGCATGACTATAGTTTTGAAGACAATGAATGAATATTATAATTACTACAATTTTTTATTTCAACCAATCGAAAAAAGTTGCAAATTTTAAACACGTTTAGATTGGCACCATGCATCCGCCTTAATTT
Source organism: Picea engelmannii (assembly GCA_009831015.1). NCBI lineage: Eukaryota > Viridiplantae > Streptophyta > Pinopsida > Pinales > Pinaceae > Picea > Picea engelmannii. The sequence continues at coordinate 1,027,285 of ML788524.1, read as the reverse complement.
TTATTTAAAAGTAAAATCTAAAAATACCCTTTTGAACAGGACGGTGAAAGGTTCTATAATATAAATTTTCCATAATTTTTTACTGTGGATTATTGCAGATATTGATTTTTCATTTTACTTAATCATTATGTTATCTAAAAAAAATATGCAAATATGTTTTTATAAAATTACTAAAAATCAATTAAATTGGATTCAAAATGTATCAAATGAAAGTAGATTCAATTATGAAAATGTCGGTACTTGTTCTGAAACCATATTCACAGTATTTTAAAAAGTTCACTCCTTCGCAAGATGGAGTAAGGTGAAGTGATATGGTACTTCTCTTAAAAGTACCATAGTTACAGGTTTTCGACCGAACTAATAGTTCGGCCGAAAGTTCATAACTTTCGGACGAAAGTTAGTAAGTTAGTAACTTTTGGACAAAAGTTAGTAAGTTAGTAACTTTCGGTCGAAAGTTCATAACTTTTGGCCGAAAATTCATAACTTTCAAACGAAAGTTAGTAAGTTAGTAACTTTCGGTCGAAAGTTAATTTTAGTTTTAACGGAAAAAACTAACCTTCGGACGAAAATGACTAACTTTCGGCCGAAAAATGGAAAATAGAAACATCTGTCGGCCGAAAAAAAATAGGGGGACGCGACGTTTTGGCACAGAACGTGACATTTGGGCACGAAAACATATAAATTGTTTCAGAAAAAATCTTATTATCACATTTGTGCACACACTCACTCTGCATTTTCATTATTTTGGCTTTCTTGGGCAACATTTTCGCTATTTTTCATTTTTTGGAGCAACATTTTCATTACTTTTGGGGACAATGTTTTCTAAATTGAAGATTTTATTCAACAATTTTGTTGTAAGTGGAGGTTTTCATAAGCAATTTCTTCTTATATCAATTTTTTTTTAAGGTAAGTTTTCTTAAACAATTCCTTTCAAAGTCTATATTTTTTTAGAAATTTTTTTGTCATAAGTAAGTTTTTCTCAAGCAATTTTTTTCAAAATCAATTTTTTTTAACTCTTGTTTAACATCAAATTTTGTATCCAAAATTTCTTTTAAAGCAACTTGGTTTATTGAGCAATTTTTTCCAAGTTATTTAAGACATATTTTTTTTTAAATCTTTACAGATTGAATAACCATGGGCAACAAAATGGAGTAGAAGAGAAAATATGATCGCACCCGGGATTATAGTCGTCGTATAGAACATACGAAAGAGAACTATAGAAGAAAGAAACAACAATGCGAAAATATTGAAGGAACAAGTGATGATAGTGTAATTAGAGATTTGCATCTTGATTTTCACCAAGAAGAAATTGAATCAGGTATGCATACATATTATAGATCATGTTTAGAATTAAAAACAATATTGTCTAATATAATTGATTGTAAGTTGGAATTTATATTTTGCAAAAAACAAAAATAGATTTGTCTCATAACATTAATGAAGTCGTTGAAGTAGAAAATGAAGCAGAAGTCCAACCATCTACATGTATGTGTGTGTAATACAAGTTTTCAACACTTGTATATTTTAATTAATTTATGATTGCTCGTTTAATTTTCTAATAAAACTAATTTAAATAAATGTTTATTTTTTATACAACATTTATTTGAAATTTTTATGTTTAAAACTTAGAAAATTGAATCTAGATGTTAAGATCAAGTGTTTTTAAATTTAATAGATTTAATTTATGTTTTTAAATTATATTGAAATTTGTGCAGGTGATATCAACATTGATGATGAAATGTTAGAAAATGTTGATACTCACAAATTTAGGGGCAAAAAATCTCACCATTATATATGGATATCGTGTTGAAAATATTTATGATAAATATTTCAAAGATGAATCAGTAGCAACACAATCACAAATTTTGAGAGGTATGATAAGGTCGAAAAAGTTATAAAAAAAAACTACATCATTATCAGGTATTAAAAAAGAGACAATAGATAGAAAGGTGAAACATAGTGTCTTGGAAAATATAACAGATGCATTAAAATCTTTTGGAAAGTATAGAAGAAAAGATGTCAGTGTTTCATGTAGAGTAATACTAACAACAGTTGTTTCATCTACCAATGTAAAAGACCGTTTCACATAACAAATGGAAAAAAGTGATGGGAACCTCAAGAAAAGCATTGTACAAACATAAAAAATTCTAATTGCAAATAGATGAAAATGATGAAATTGCTTGTTGGACAGTTATTTGTAGACACCCTTACAAAGATATACTTACAGAAGATGAAAAAACTAAGGCCCGTGAATATTGGTTGTAAAATTTTCGTGTTTCACCAAAAGTAAGGGATATGTTGCAATGAAGAATAGAACGAAGATAATATGAAGAGACTCAAAAATATATATTGGAAATGATACAAATAGAATTGTTCAATAAGTTCAAAGAGACATACAGTCAAGTTAAAATGTCCATCAATACATGAGTGCAACAAAAACCCTGGTATGTTAAACCCATCATTGTTTGTGACACTTGTTTTTGTCATTATCATGTGGAATTTGAGTTATATTATGACACTTTTCTTGATTTTGGTAAAATGTTTTGGGCAAGTTCACTTCCTTCTTCTGCAATCCATGTCTTTATATCCCAAATTCTATGTGAAAGAGGTGGTGTTGAAATATTTTACCAAAAAAAATGTGTTGGTGGAAAGAAATGTGATTATTGTGGAAATCTAGTTTTATTTCACTCCAAGTATCATATTGATATGAATGATCAATCCTTGTCCAATATAACAGTGAATTGGAAGAGATATGAAAATATCAAAATTACTGCTCCAAGTTCTTCAACTATTATTTCCAAAAGGATTGATTTGCAAGAGGATAAGATCTTTGTGATAGATTTTTTGAAGAAGTTTGAAAACGAAGTTTATAAATACACCAACCATTCACATAGATCTTTATGGAAAGACCTACAATTCAAACAATCCCATGATTTTTTTCCACCCAAGACGATTTTATTAGTGGTTGATTTTGCAGAGAATTATACATTCGTTGCACAAAGAGAAATACATAGTGAATATTATCATTACGATCAAGTCTCTATACTTTTCCATGTTCTATATAGACATTCTCAATAGAGCGTTGATAACATAGAAAGAACCAATGAGAATTGGCATGTCATTAGAGAATATGACTTTTATATTAAGGATTATCGTACACACGATACTCATTATGTACAAGATTTTTTTGATTTACAATATGATTCCTTGAAAGCTCGTGGGATCGAATACAATCAACATTGGATATGGTCAGATGGATGTGTAGGTCAATTCAAATATTCACGATCATTCTATTGGTTGTGTCATCTTCATAAGAAATCTAGCATTAAACATTGTTGGAATTTCTTCGAGACTGGTCATGGGAAAGGAGAGCATGATGATGCAAGGGCATGTATAAAATGGGCACTTCGAAGGTATCAAATGAACCATTATGTCGATCGATTTGAATCTGTTGATCAATTTGTTCAATGGTTCCAAGCATCTATAAACCATGAACATAATTTGTCAAGGGATGTGCGCAGGTGTGTGTATATACATGTTGTACATGTATGAAAGTTCAATTTATCAATAATTTGTCAA
>ML788524.1:1003005-1023656 GCA_009831015.1 Picea engelmannii | reverse complement strand
ATTTATTTACTTTTAATAAATTATTCTTGAGTTATCGTTCAGGTCTGTTTGGCATATTGGAATCCAAGATGTAGAAAGATTGATATGATATGAAGTCATTACAATACATGGGACTCAAAAAATGCATTCAATTAAAACAAAATCCTACCAAAATGTGTATGCGTTTGATAAAAGGAATGCATCTTATTTTTTTTCAATTTGCATAGAGGACATAGAATCCTATGAGATTTGTGAAAACAAAATGGGAAAATATGTTAAAACCTGGGAACATACAAAAATTAATACAAAGGGGAAAATGTCACTTGCAAGCTTAGAGGAGATGGAATCAAATGACACTATAGTTTCAATTGATGGTGATAGAGTTTATGTTAGGGACGTAACCTCCCTAACCCATCATGTAGGTAAAATAATATATTTTCCATGTAATAAAGGTCGATGTTAGTCTATAAGGCCTATTTAATAAATGAGAACAAGTCAATGTAAGAAGACCTAATAGAAGCTTCCACTTCTAGAAAGATCTTTCGCTAGAAGGTTCTTTAGAATATAAAATTAGTATAAATAAGGGAAAGAGTGATGTAGGAGCATCGCTATCAAATCAAAACAAAGCGGAAGTGGAAGAGAAGTCGACACATCAATGCATTGAAAGAGCCAAACTGACTCTTAACCAGCTTGGTAGCGGTGTGGAGATTTTTTTGAATCTCTCGTTAATTAATTAGATGTATGTAAAGTCAGGCCACCATTTTGAACTGACAAATTATTGTAAATCCTTACACGACTGTAATATATTACAGGTGTAGGATATTAGCCTGTATTAGTCATTAGGTTGCATTAATTAAGCTAAGTAGGTAACCGCTTGAGTAGAGTGTGATAGAATTTAGATAGGAGGAAGAAAAGCGAGGAAGCTTTGGGTCCTTAAACAAGTTTTCATGGTAGTGTTTGTAAGAGACAGAAGTTGTAACCATGTTTTTGAAATGAATAGAATAGAGGAAATTTATCCAATTGTACATTGTTGATATTGTTTTACAGTTTTACTGTTGTTATGTGTTTTGTGGATGTATGACGTTCATGGTGAAGGAATGAATTTATGAAGAATTGAATAAGTTTCATGTGTTTCTCTTGTGTAAGTTATGCAAGGAGTGCATACCAAACGCAAGGAGTTCGTGTGAGAGAGTCTTTTTCGACTCAAAGCTCAGAAGAGATAGCGTGGAACTTTTGTATGCAGAGTATGCATATTAAGTGCAAGGAGTGCATATGCGAAGTCTTTGACTTGGAAAAATAACTCGGGTGTTTCTCATAAGAAAGTGTAGAGGTCAGTTGCAAGGAGTGCACAGGACTAGAAATCGAATAAGTGTCGAAGAAATCCTTCAGAAGAAGAATTTGTGAAAGTTGGACAAGATAAAGGGTTTAAATCTATGCAAGAGGAGCCGAAGGAAACAAGGACCATTGATTCAAGGAGGGATACGTGTCAACAGATCGTGAGCTCTGGGTAAATTGCAATTGGGTTTCAATTGAGAATTGATACTGTTGAAACCTGAAGACCCAAAGTAAATCTGGATCGTCACATCCAGAGGGACGCGTGGTGACAGATCGTGAACTTCGGATAACAATACTCTAGGAAGTTGAGAATCAAAATCTCCGAACCCTGAAGGTCCGAAGTAAATTATAACCATCTATTTGAGGAGGGAAAATGTCAACAGATCTTTTACTTTGAGAGATAGCCATTGTGGAGAAAGCAGGAGTTGAGATTTGAAACTCCCAAATCCCAAATCATGGAATAAATCACAGTCATTGATTTAGAAGGGTTAGTTCTGATCTGTAGATTGGGAAAGGACAGATCTGAATCGTTAGGTTCAGAATCATCGTCGATATCTTGAGATCAACGATCACGAAGGATTGCGGGGACAGAAAGTACTCAGATGTTAAAAAATTTATAGTGGGCTGCAATTGAAACCACGGTATTGCAAAAAGGATGCATGGCAATTGGTAGTGAATTGCAGGGAGAAAAGTGGGTTGATCCCAAACCACTTTCGACCGCACCCGAAATCATGTGTGGACATAGCCCGAGGACACATGCGGGAAGGAGTTAACGGAGGAGGAGATGGCGCCTGAGTCATGATCGTTCAGTAGTGAGAAGAAAAGATCGTGATTGTTACAGAACTTGCATCGAGAGACAGAAAAAGGCATGTGTTTATTTACAAGCAAGACCATTAAGGTTTCAGAGACATAATTCAGCTCTGAGAATTGAAGATCCTTGACTGGGAGGTCGCGCAACCCCAAGGAGAAAGGGACATCGTGTTGTGCTGTACTTGGGTATGCTGGAGACAACTGCACACCCAAGCTCGTATAAAGTATCGTGGTTGCAGAAGGGACATCAAGTAATGGTAATTCAACAATGTAAAGTTGAATTCAAAATAGGAGGTTATCAAGATGAGATTTTGTGTGATGTAATTCCTATGGATGTTTGTCATACTTTTTGGTGGAGACCATGGCAGTTTGATAGGAATGGCATTCATGATGGGAGAAAAAATACTTACACTCTAGAGAAAAATGGTAGAACTCACATGCTGCTGTCAACAGAAGAGAAGAAAGAAAAGAAATAAGTAAGTACAAGAATACTTCTCATGAGTGGGAAGGAACTCTTGAAGGAGATTAAGAAAGATCAAGAAATGAAATATTGTAGTAAGGAAGCCAAGAGTTATCCTTACCAATAATTCTATGAATGATTTACCTGAATAAATTCAAGAATTGTTAGAGAATTTTGTTGACATAGTAGTGGATGATTTTCCACACTCATTACCACCTATTAGGAGTATTAACCACCATATTGACTTGATTCCAGGAGCCAGTTTGCCAAATAAAGAAACGTATAGGTTGACACCTCGAGAGAATGAAGAAGTTAAGAATCAAGTTCAGGAGTTGTTGGATAAATTTTTAGTCAGGGAAAGTCTAATCCCATGTGCAGTGCCAACTATATTGAGTCCAAAGAAAGATGGGGGATGGAGAATGTGTACAGATTTTAGAGCCATCAACAAGATAACCGTCAGCTATAGATTTCCTTTACCCAGGATGGATGATTTGATGGATTGTTTGAGTGGAGCAAGATATTTTTCAAAAATAGACTTGAAGAGTGGATATCATCAGATAAGAATGAGAGAGGGAGATGAATGGAAGACAACATTCAAGACAAATGAAGGTTTGTTTGAATGGCTAGTCATGTCATTTGGATTGACAAATGCTCCAAGCACATTTATGAGGTTTATGAATGAAGTACTGAAAGACTTCATAGGTAAATTTGTCATTGTATATTTGGATGATATATTAGTTTTCATCAAAACAGAGGAAGAACATTTAAAGCATTTGACATTAGTGATGAAGAGATTGCAGCAAGAAAAGTTGTTAATAAACTTGAAGAAAAGTTCTATTATGAAGAAAAAACTCATATATTTGGGTTTTGTGATATCTTCAAATGAATTGAAGATGGATCCAGAAAAGGTGAGAGCAATCAAAGAATGGTCGTCACCAAGGAGCATATTTGAGGTGAGAAGTTTCCATGGGTTAGCAAGTTTTTATAGAAAGTTTATCAGAAATTTTAGTGGTATATGTGCACCCATGATGGATATTGTTAAGAAGAAACACAAGTATTTTAATTGGGAAGAGGAGGATGAGAAAATATTCAAAGTTTTGAAAAAGAAGATAACAGAACAACCAATTTTGGTTTTACCCGATTTTGGAAAAACATTTCAAGTGAGGTGTGATGCAAGTGGAATAGCCATTGGAGCAGTTTTGAGTCAAGATAATAGGCAAGTTGCTTATTTTAGTGAAAATTTGAATGACGCTAAGGAGAAATATTCTACATATGACAAGGAGTTTTATGCAGTGATTCAAGCTTCGAAGAAATGGAGACATTATTTAATTCCAAAAGAATTTGTCTTGTATAGTGATAATCAAGCTTTGCAATTTATTACTAGGCAAGAGAAGTTGAATAAGAGGCATGCTAAGTGGGTCAAATTCATGCAGAATTTTACTTTTGTCATTAAACATATTTCTGGAAGTGCTAATAAAGTTGCAGATGCTTTGAGCAGGAGAAGTTTGGTTGTACAGGAATTCCAAGTGAAGACCTTAGGGTTTGATTACCTTAAGGAAATGTATCATGAAGATTTAGATTTTAAGAAGGCTTATGAAGCATATGAAAATCCTTTGTTGAGGGATAACAACTCATGGGAAGAATATCTGATCCATGATGGATTTTTATTTAAAGGAATCCAATTGTGCATACCAAGATGCTCAATGAGAGATAATTTGTTGAAAGAAAAACATAGTGGAGATTTAGCCGGACATTTTGGTCATGACAAAACATTTTCACAACTGAGTATTTTGTATTATTGGCCAGGTATGAGGGAATATGTGAAGAAATTTGTAGATCGATGTAAGATTTGTCAACATGCAAAAGGAAAGAGACAAAATATTGGTTTGTATCAGCCATTGCCTATTCTAGAAAGGCCTTGGGACGCAATTAGTATGGATTTTGTATTGGGATTACCTAGAACCCAGAAGGGAAGTGATTCCATATTCGTTGTGGTGGATAGATTCTCTAAGATGGCACATTTCATACCATGCCTGAAGACAAATGATTCTACACACATAGCAAATGTGTTTTTCAGAGAAGTTGTAAGATTACATGGACTTCCCAAAAGTATAGTCTCGGACAGGGACACTAAGTTTGTAGGACACTTTTGGAGGACTCTATGGAAGAGATTGGGAACTAATTTATCTTTTAGTTAAGCATATCACCCTCAGACAGACAGACAGACTAAAGTGGTGAACAAGAGTCTTGGAAATTTGTTAAGGAGTTTAGTCACTGAACAAGGTCGTCAGTGGGATCAGATTCTGGCACAGGCAGAATTTGCATTTAACAATTCAGTTAATAGAAGCAATGGAAAAAGTCCATATGAGATAGTATATGGAAGACAACCAAGAGGGATTGCAGAATTGAGAGAATTGAAACAAGATGAATTCAGGAGCGTTGGAGCATAAGATTTTTCTACAGAAATGCAAAGACTTCATGATCAAGTTAGGAGGCAGATACATTATAGTAATAAAAAGTATAAGGATAGAGTCGATCAGAAAAGAAGGGAAGTTCAATTTGAAGTGGGAGATGAAGTTTTATCTCATTTGAGAAAGGAAATTTTTCCAAGAGGAACATATAATAAGTTGAAGATGAAGAAGATAGGACCATGCAAGATCCTTAGGAAATTTGCAGCAAATGAATATGAGATAGAGTTGTCAGACAATGTTGGAATATCACTGATATTCAACGTTGCAGATTTGTATCCTTATAACAGAGATGACGCGGGAGAATTGGATTATCAGGAAGAGATTCAATGGAAAGAACAAATGCCCACAGTAGAAAAACCTCAGATGGAGAAAATATTACAACAGAGAGTTGGAAGGAAAACTAGAAGAAAGATGCATCCTGAATATTTGGTAAAGTGGAAGGATCACCCTGTGGAATATTCAAGATGGATAACTGAACCTGATATTTTGAAGCATGGAAAAATAGTACAAGAGCTCATGGACAGGAATCCATGAATATTTTGGCCAGATGAGTATGATGTAGGAGCATCACTATCAAATCAAAACAAAGCAGACGTCGAAGCAAAGTCGACACATCAACACATTGAAAGAGCCAAACCGACTCTTAACCAGCTTGGTAGCGATGTGGAGATGTTTTTTAATCTCTCATTAATTAATTAGATGTATGTAAATTCGAGCCACCATTTTGAACTGATGGATTATTGCAAATCCTTACAAGACTGTAATATATTACAGGTGTAGGATATTAGCCCGTATTATTCATTAGGTTGCATTAATTAAGCTGAGTAGGTAACCGCTTGAGTAGAGTGTGATAGAATTTAGATAGGAGGAAGAAGAGCGAGGAAGCTCTAGGTTCTTAGACAAGTTTTCATGGTAGTGTTTGTAAGAGACAGAAGTTGTAACCATGTTTTTGAAATGAATAGAATAGAGGAAATTTATCCAATTGTACATTGTTGATATTGTTTTATTGTTGTTATGTGTTTTGTGGATGTATGATGTTCATGGTGAAGGAATGAATTTATGAAGAATTGAATAAGTTTCAATTGTTTCTCTTCTGTAAGTTATGCAAGGAGTGCATACTGAATGCAAGGAGTGCGTGAGAGAGATTCTTTTTCGACTCGAAGCTCAAAAGAGATAGCGTGGAACTTTTGTATGCAGAGTATGCATATTAAGCACAAGGAGTGTGTATGAAAAGTCTTTGATTTGGAGAAATAACTCGAGTTTTTCTCATAAGAAAGTGTAGAGGTCAGTTGCAAGGAGTGCACAGGACCAGAAATCGACTAAGTGTCGAAGAAATCCTTCAAAAGAAGAATTTGCGGAAGTTGGACAAGATGAAGGGTTAAGATCTATCCAAGAGGAGCCGAAGGAAACAAGGAATGTTGATTCAAGGAGGGATACGCATCAACAGATCATAAGCTCCGAGTAAATTGCAATTAGGTTTCAATTGAGAATTGAGACTACTGAAACCCGAAGACCCGAAGTCAATCTAGACCATCAGATCCAGAGGGACGCATGGCAACAGATCGCGAACTTCGGATAACAATACTCTTGGAAGTTGAGAATTGAAATCTATGAACCCCGAAGGTCCGAAGTAAATTATAACTGTCGATTTGAGGAGGGAAAATGTCAACAGATATTTTATTTCGGGAGATAGCCATTGTGGAGAAACCAGGAGTTGAGATTTGAAACTCTTGAAGCTCGTATCACGGAATAAATCACAGTCGTTGATTTAGAAGGGTTAGTTATGATCCGTAAATTGGGAAACGACAGATCTGAACTGTCAGGTTCAGAATCATCATCGAGATCTTGAGATCGACGATTACAAAGGATTGCGGGGATGGAAATTACTTGGATGTTAAATATTTGATAGCGGGCAACAATTGAAACCACGGTATTGCAAAAAGGACGTGTGGCGATTGGTAGTGAATTGCGGGGAGAAAAGTGGGTTGATCCCAAACCACTTTTGACCGCGCCCGAAATCGTGTGTGGACATAGCCCGAGGACACATGCGGGAAGGAGTTAACATAGGAGGAGTTAGTGCCTAATTCGTGATCGTTCAATGGTGAGAAGAAAAGATCGTGAGTGTTATGGAACTTGCATCGAGAGACAAAAAAGTCCTATGTTTATTTACAAGCGAGACCATTAAGGTTTCAGAGAGTTGATTCAACTCTGAGAATTGAAGATCCTTGACCGGAAGGTCGTGCATCCCCAAGGAGAAAGGGGGGTTTGCACCAAAGAGGCATGAAAATTCTTTGTCTTGAGGATTATTGTAATAGAGATATGCTCGAGGTTTCCCCCTCAAAGAGGCAAGCTAACATTGTTTCCAATCATCCAATCAATAAAGGTATAATTTTGGTGTTGTGGTTCGATACAATTTGTTGTTATGTTGTTATCTCTGCAGTATTTCCATCTTTTGTTGTTATTTCGGCATTATTCTCTGCATTATTTCTCTTTTTTTCTAATATAATAGATCTGGTACCTTACAAGTGGTATCATGGCACTTTCCTTGGCAGCAAATTATGGGTTTTTTTTTTTCCAGGGTAGAGATGTATTATGGCATCTTAAAGCTACAAAGATATGTCGTTCAATGCATAAATCCATGGTCAGGGAAGCATACACGCAGGAACTACAAGTGGTGCTCAAGTGCACATTGTTGGCCACCATTGTAACCCCTATTGATACCCCTTTGAGTGGTAGCACATCAGATAACACCTTTATACGGATTGGACTAGATATCTTGAATCCCTCCGTAGATAAACCAATCGGTCACCTGACTGTTATAGTGCCACTGAGAACAACACTCGGGAATATACTCTCTAGTACCTGGGTAGTCGGGTAGTACGGATAAGTGTACGATCTACTCTCCTTAGTTGGTGCCCTGAGATATTGGGACGAGTACTACTATTGGACCCCGCATGTATATAAGAAATCTATAGCATAGGGAAAACCCTTGTTTGTAGAAACCCTGAATATCCTAACCCTTGGGAAAGAAAAAAAGACAGAACATACAAGATCCATTGTCGTGCAACTTCACCTCCTGCATTTTGGTTGCAAAATTACTACACATTTTGTCCTGTTAAGAATTTGGGCCTTTCAACACTGTAGTATTATTCAGATCGGAGTATAACTATGCAGAAGTAAAAAAATAAATTTAAAAAAAAACGAGTATATTGGTCCCACCGACATGCTCATTTGGGACCTATTCCATTGGATTCCCCTTTCCACCTTGATCTCAGTGGTACTTTTCATTTTTAAGTCTTTTTTTCAGTGTGTTATCACTCTATAAATTGTTTTTGGCTGAGGAAAGAAAGTCACAAAGGTAACCAAAAACCAACTTGAGGCTGGAAGGGCTGGAAGCTATCCCTTCCAACCTAGAGAGGGCTCTCTCTTCAAATAAATCACTGAAATGATTGATTTGTAATTTCGTCCAAAGGCTAGATCTCTAGGGTAAGACTAAATTTATAAATTTGGTGGCAATGTGGACAGAAAGTCCATTGGGTAATGGAGTCACTGAAAGGTCAAAAATCAATGAAGGTTTACTGGACACTTGGTAAATTGAAAGGTGATTGATCAAAGGAAATATAGAAAGAACTCCTTTAGGCCAATTAGATATTGTTGTAAATTGAATATTACAAAGAAAACAAATAACCTCTTAGGGAATCTATCAAGGATGAATCCCAAGGTGATTACAGTAGAAAGACAACTGAAAATACAAGCAACAGAGCATCAGATACAGATGAATTATGATACATATAGTTCACATTAAAATATATATATATATATATACCACATAGATGCATTTAGACTAGAATACTAAAACTGTAGGATCACATGCATAAAACATCACAATCACATCTATCTCTAGAGTCAAATTTCAGGGACTTCTTATCCAGCAAATTTCATTAATATCAGAGAAAATTTACAAAATGTATTCAACAATATTTTCCTTACACACTTGCCATCTCTAAGGTCACATAGCTTCATAAAATATATACAAAAATGTCTTCCTATCTTTCCAAAATTTGAATTCAATTACCATCCTAAGGTAATGCTACACTTACAATATATTTTGGCTACAAAATATGAACAAACTGCTAAAAATAAGGAGTCAAAATTGACTCATTAATTTCACATAACAAATTGATAAAAACATATCCTTGAATCTCCAATATGATGCTCTCGACCCTTAAACTTGATGTAAACAATCTGGCACACTTTCTTGACTCGTTCTTGCTGACCTAGATGTAATCTAGTTGCTCTGTCACAGTTGCACAACAAGGTTGTTGTGCAACAACAACCTACAGTAGAAACGCAACGATGTTGCACAACATATGTTCATTTTGCACTTTTCTCATATTTTCTGACCTGGGTTGATTGATGACGAGGGTTGATGGTGATAATAGCTTCATTATGATAATAGGGTGCTCTAGAACCCCTTCATCCTTCTTCAAAAAATCATTTGCCTCTCAAAACTTTAAAAACCCTAATATATGTCAAACTTCAATGAATGAGCCCAAATTACCTATGACTAATAAACTCCTTATGTTGATGCATTCACAGTGTCTATCTCATTATCACTTAATTGATTGATATTTCCACTCAAAACCTGGAAAGGAAACCTCATTTTGTTGATTGAAAATTGAATTGTTACAGTTGTGCAACTGTAATTTTTTTCATTTACAGCTCGTTACCAAAACAGAAGCTCCAAAACATGGCAGGGTAGCAAAACTGATATGACCATTTATAATGATCCACCCTTGATCAAAAATCATTGTGAAAAAGAATGCAATATTCAAGTATTTAGGGCATTTTGATAATTAGGGTTAGGGTTTTTTCTTGCTACTCATTGACAAAAAGGAAAAAATAGCTCCAGGGGCTCAAATCTCTGCTACTTCTGCAAGAAAATAAAGCTTTCCCTTCCCCCTCTTGTCTGTCTCCAACTGTTGCAAGCTTTGCTAAGTGTTTTTTTCTCTTTCCTCAAAGTCAGATTTTGTTGATATATGTTCTTCAATTTTTTATGTAGTGGTTGGTTTCTTCTCACCATGAATATAGCATTGTCTATTGCAGGCTCACAATCATCTAGGAGTTCTACACATTGCATCTTTGTTCTTCTATTGTTTTCCCTTAGCTAGATTATCATATCTTATGCTTCTCTTAGCTGATTATTTAGTCTTTTGAAAGTATGTTGACCCTCATCATTAGGTAGTCCTCTTCTTTCTTTCTCCTATTGGTTGGCTCTTTGTTGGAGTTTCTTCTTGAGATTGCAACTTTCTCACTGAGGATCTGGTCAAAGGAACACTAGGCTTAGGTATTTCTTTCACCTTTGGACCTTTCTCCACTACCTTCCCTTTACCTTTTGTTTTGGATCCTATTGGAGTTACAGACACTGGTGTTTCACATGTTACTGAAATGTCTTTCTTGGACGTATTTTCCAAGGATTTTTTCTTCATTTCGTTGTTCTCATGCTGCAATTGTGCTATGAAAAAATGGGATTTCTTTAATTGTTCTTTCAACTCAATGATAAGGCTATATTTGTCATTAGGGAGGTCTATTTATGTGAAGGCCTCTAGATCTTCATCAAGTGCTTTTGATGTGTGCATGGAAGTCATCATTTTAGCTGTTGACCTAGTAACTGCTTTGCTAGGAACTATGACCACTTCTGGGGGAAATTGGAGCTTTTCCCTTTCTTTTTAGCTTGTTGACTTACTGCAGTTTCCTCGGTTTCCTTTGCCCTCTTTTTGACAGAACTCTCAAGGACATATGTGGTGGTATTTGCTACAGATGAAGGTGCATCTCTCATGCTCTATCAGATGCTAAGAGAATCGGTTACTATTTGTGATGATGATACAAAATATTCCCAATCCTAATTCCTCTTTCTAATCTCTTCTAATACCAACAACTTTATCAATGAAAAATGGAAGAGGCTAGGTTCCCCTTGATATTTCCTTACTTTTACTTTGTCACCCATCTTCCCTAGGCTTCTGAAGAGGTAATAGGGTAGATTCAAGGGTTTCCTACCAGTCAAGTGCATTAAGAGCCTGATATGATATTGGTAAACCCTATTGAATATCCCTTCACATGTAAAAAACCTTTGAATTGCCCTCAACAAATTACTATTACTCTCTAGTAGAAGTTCTCTGGGTATGGTGGCTCCAAAATCGGTGTCTCTAAATTTAGGATTCAAAAATTCATGATAGCAAGCTAGATCCAGTTGCATACCTTTGAACCATTGCTCTCCATGGGCAGGGATCTTTGTTGCAACAACAATAGTGTATTTAGAAACCTAAAATTGTATGTTTCCCACCTTATCCCCGATGCCATTAAAACTCAATGAAAATTCCTTTTCCACCTGCATGGTGTAACCTTGAGTCTTCTCACAAAATCTGATGCATCCTACTTGTTTAAAAGAAACCCTGATTGTTGGATCTACATTCACTAGCCTGAGGTCTTGAGGCTCAAATCTAGTAATATCTCCACCTTTTGTGTTCCTCCTCCTGCCTTGTGGAGTTTCCATGATGCTAGTATGTGTCAATTTCCCTCTGGAAATGAAAAGGAAAGATTGTGCATAGGGTAAAACGCATCACTTGTAGATGCGCAACGAATGAGAAAAATTAGGTTTGGTGTAGCAAAGGATATGCGTTTTAAGGAAATGTTTGAGTTTTTTGGTTCATAAGAAAGGTTTTCCTTTCAAAAATCAACCAGGATCCCAAAAAAATAGTTCAAGGGTGCAATATTAAAGGAGGTGATGATGTGCAGTGCTGTGAGCAGTGTCCCCTGCAACCCGTGTGAAACAAGATTGGATTGGAGATTTGTTGATTTTCGGAGAAGAAGAGTGGTATCTGGAGGTTTCTTTGCATGCAAGATGAATAATTTGGATGCTAAAGCCAAATTAAACCACCACTTATAACCATCATACCTTGTTGTACTTTAATACTCAATTGCATAGCAACTTGTGCAACACTCTAATTTTCTTGATGATACCATGTGCCTCCAATGGATTGGAGCTCATGAGATTTTATGAACCATGACAAGACTGACTCTAAGTGATCATTATTGGCCATATGACCTCTCATAATGATCCTTTGGTGACATGACAACCCATATTCTTTGACATCAAGACCACATGGCTCATGAACCAAACTTTATTTTATAACCCTATCTAAGCAACTTTATTTATCACAAACCCATTGACTCATGACATGAATTCATCTAAGATAAAAAAAAATGACATAGTATTTATAAAACCAAGGCATGACTTTACCCTATCATACATATTTAACCAGGACTCTACAAACTATTTATAGGACACTAACACAGTGGACCCGACCCATGATCTGGATTATTTTGAGCATGAAATGAGAGTGGAGATATAAAAAAGAAATATACATAGATATTGAAAGAGATCTAATAATATAACAAAGATATATCATATATATAACAAGAGGCAAAGATATACAGTAATACACAATTTCTATTAATGAGCGAAATGTACAGAACTGTAAAAATACAGAGTGACTGAACGCGCTAGAATGTGGCATCTTATCTCTGAGAAGAGATGTGACAACTACGCTCATTAGAAAGAATATTATGATTACAATGAGGCTCTAAAGGCCTTTTTAACATAAATAAAATCCAAAACCCTAACCACAGAAGATGAAAATCCAAAAGGTTTGCAAGCCCTTATGGGAGTAGTTGATACGTCAACTTCCCAAGGACATAAATTTTGCATATGATCTTTTTTGGGGGCATTCAATACCTAGTTGGAAAGGTATCTCCAAAAACACATTGTTTAAGGCCTCAAAATGGACCTGGAAGTTTGGGACTTGGAAAACTATAAAAAACTGCCAAATAGAATATTTTTCTTTGAGCCAGTAGAATAGGTGGGTGGCCACTGATTTATGCCTAGATCAATCCCTTCCCAACGTTCCTATTTTCCACCTCTCCCAGTATGTTCCCCTTTTCTCCATGATCATAGTGGTACCTATCACTTATAATCCCTTTTATGTGGTCCCACCCACCCATTTCCCCTTACCAGCACTCCCCATATCCAAATGGCCAACACTCGCAACCAAGACCTGCAAGATTCCATCAATCAAACCAAGGAGTCCCTCCAACAAGTGAAATTTGATATTATCTCTACCAATTCCTGCATTGAAAAATTCGATACCCAAGTCCAACAAAAATTTGATGCCATGGATGCCAAATTCATGAACCAATTTAACACCCTTCAGTCTGCTGTCAACCAGTTGTTGAACAGAACCCAGGTTCCTTCCTCCTCAGACCAACCAGATGGTGTTGATTCCTCTCATTCTCTAAATTTTCAATCCAACTCCTTTCATTGTGACCCCCATCTTCCCCGATTTGACGTCAATAAATTCGATGGCTCTGATCCTAGGGGTTGGGTCACTCAAATGGAGAATTATTTTTCTCTGAATGGAATTACTGATGAGTTGGAAAAACTTCACTATGTTGTTCTCTATATGGATCTTGAACGCTAACAATGGTTCCAATGGCATAAAAATTCACATCAGGGGTATATTGCATGGACCCAGTTTGTTTCTAAGATCTATGAACGCTTTGAAACTGACACCCACTATCTAGGTCGGTTGACCAAGTTGAAATAGTTGAGCACAATGGAAGACTTTATAACTACTTTTAAGAAGTTTTCCTTTTGAACCAAGGGCATGACAGATGCGTTCTTCTGGGAATGCTTCATCAGTAGCCTAAAGGATGAAATTCGAGCCTAGGTTCTCATGGCTTTCCCTCAAAATTGGTTGGAAGCTACTAAACGTGTGAAAGAAGCCCAACAAGTTGTTTTTTCCCAGAACAAAAAAACCTCTTGTGTTCCTCGCCCTCGACCCCCAAATCCCGCTCCCCCTTCCGCTCCCCTCATGGTCCAGAAATTAAGTAGGGATGAAATGGTTGAGCTCCAAATCAAGGGTATTTTCTATAATTGTAATGAAAAATATTTTCTTGGGCATAAGTGTTGGGAACAAAAACTTTTTGTGGCCATTTTAGAAGATGTTGTTGAAGAAGAGGTTGTCGTTACCCTTGTTGAAGAGCCATCCCTTATCGATGCTACCTAGGAGCCCGTTGACCCCCTTGAAGCTCACCCACTCATTTCATTGCATGCCCTCATTGTCTTCTCTTCTCCACAAACCCTCAAGATCATTGGCTATATTGCATCGAAAAGTCATCATCCTTGTTGACAGTGGAAGCACCCATAATTTTATTCACTGTCACATTGCCCAGGAAAAAAAAAATTATATTCGTGTCATCAACAATTTTCAAATCATGATAGCCAATGGTGGGTCCATGAAATGTGGTGGCCATTGTGAAAATGTGTGTCTTCAAAATAGACAGTACCACCTGAAATATCATGTGTTTTCCATTGACATGGGCGGTTGTGACATTGTGCTAGGTGTTGAATGGTTACGTACTTTGGGACCCATTCTCCTGGATTTTAAGGCATTAACCATGCAATTCCAACATGAGGGACAACAATATCAATTCCAAGGACTCACAGTCGATTCTCATGAGATCATTAGCTCCCATTGCATGGAAAATATCGTCAATAAATGTCACTCTAGTATCATTTCCCAAATCCATTCCATTCAAGCAGTTGAGAAACCCTATGTGCATTCTGAAGTTATTTTTTCCATTCCTCGAGGAATTACTCCTTCTCGTCGTTTTCATTATCATTCCATTTCCCTTGTTCCTAGCAGTCTTTCTCCCAATGTTCGTCCTTATCGTCATCCCTTTTCCCAAAAGGATGAAATTGAGAAAATAGTGTAGGAGTTTCTCAAAGCAGGTGTTATTCGCCCTAGTACCAGCCCTAATTCTTCTTCTATGGTCATGGTACTCAAGAAATAAGGTACTTGGCGCATGTGTCCTAACTTTCGTCCCTTCAATAAACTCACCATCAAGGAAAATTTTCACATTCCTGTCATTGATGATCTCTTGGATGAGTTGAGTGGTGCTCAATACTTTACTAAACTTGATCTATGTTCTGGCTACCACCATATACATATGAAAGAAGAAGACATCCCCAAGATTTCCTTTAGAACTCATGAGGGTCACTATTAGTTCTTTTCCATTCCCTTTGAACTTTGTAATTCCCCCTCCACCTTCCAAAGCCTCATGAATCATGTCTTATGTCCTTTTCTCTTAGTTTTCTTTGATGATATTGGCATCTATAATAAAACTTGGCCATCCCATATTTCCCATGTGGATCGAGTTCTCCATATACTCTCTCAGTACCAACATTTCCTCAAACAATCTAAATGTTCCTTTGGAGCCTCAAAAGTAGAGTACCTAGGTCATATTGTGGGAAAGAACGTTGTACAGGTGGATCCTAAGAAAATTGAAGCTATGCAGGATTGGCCTCACCCTAAAAATATTAAGAGATTGTGTGGATTTCTAGGTTTAATAGGTTACTATCGCAAGTTAGTTAAGAATTATGGAAAAATTGCAGCCCCTCTCACGACTCTCTTTAAAAATAATGCCTTCACTTGGACTCCAGTCGCTGACCAATCCTTCCATGCCTTGAAATAATCGATGTGCATGACTCCGGTCCTATCCCTTCCCAACTTCACCAAGACTTTTTTCATGGAATTTTATGCTTCTGGAAAAGGAATTGGGGTAGTACTCATGCAAGATGGTCATCCATTAGCTTTCACCAGCAAACAAATTTCAGACCGACATTTGGGCCAATCCATCTATGAAAATAAAATTTTGGCTATTATGCATGTCATGGATCTTTGGCGTCCTTATTTATTGGGGAAACACTTCTAGATTAAAATTGATCACCATAGCCTCAAGTATTTTCTGGAACAAATAATTTCATGTCTGGAGCAACAAAAATGGGTCACCAACATCTTTGGCTATGATTATGAGATCATTTATAAGAAGGGAAAAGAAAATGTGGTCATTAATGATATTTATAGAAAATATGAAGAAGAAGGGTCCCTCGTTTCCATGTCTTTCGTTGTACCTACTTGGCTCCAAGATTCTCACCAGGAATGGTTGTAAGATCCCATAATCTCTTGCCTGATCCAACAATTTCAAGAAAATTCTCTAGCTTCTCCAGGGTACTCTTGGAATAATAATGAGCTTCACTACAAAGGTCGTCTATATTTAATCAAACAGTCACAACTTAAATCTACAGTGCTTTCATAACTTCATGCTTTACCCATTGTTGGGCATTCAGGGTTTACCAAAACCTATGAAAGGGTCAATTTTTCTTTTTTTGGGGATGGTATGAAATAGGATGTCCGCAACTTTATGGCTGAATGTGATGTTTTTCAATGCAACAAGGGAGAAACAGTCAAATCCCTAGTCAAACTCCAACCCCTTTCAATTCCCCCTTCTATTTGGAGGGATATCTATATGGATTTCATTGTGGGCCTACCTAAATATGGCAAGAAAACAATTATCATGGTGGTGGTTGATCATCTTTCCAAATATGCTCATTTATGTGCTCTGCAAAATCCCTTCACCGCCTCCACAGTGGCCCATTTTTTCATGGATAATATCTTCAAACTTCATGGCATGCCACATTCTATTGTATCTGACAATGATCCCACATTCACCATCAATGTTTGGCAATAATTTTTCAATCTATAGGGCGCCCAATTACATCTCAACACCGCTTATCATCCCTAGACTAATGGACAAACTAAAATTGTCAACAAGTGTTTGGAAACCTATTTAAGGTGTTTTGCATCAGATCAACAACATCAATGGGATCAGTGGTTACCACTGGATGAATGGTGGTACAACACATCTTACCATACAACCACTCACATGACTCATTTTGAGGCAGTATATGGACAAAATCCACCATCATTTATCTCATATATGCTCGGTGTTTTTAAGGTTTAGGAGGTTGACAAAAATCTTACCTTACATGAGGCCATTCTCCATACCCTGAAAGACAATTTGGTACTGTCTCAAAATCGCATGAAGAAGCAAGCAGATCAAGGTCGTTCTAAACGTCAATTTGTTGAAGGGGATCAGGTGTTTCTTCGTCTTCAACCTTATAAGAAGTCCTCCCTCAAAGTTGAACATTTTCAGAAGCTTGCTCCAAAATTTCATGGTCCTTATACCATTCTCAAGCATGTGGGGCTTGTCGCTTACTAGTTAGCTCTATGCAGTGACTCTAATCTCCATCCAATTTTTCATGTCTCATGTTTAAAGAAGGTGATTGGAACTAAGTGCCAAACTCAAACCCATTTACCAGAGTTGGATGAATAAGGTTCCATTTGTCTACAACCCCAAGTAGTATTGGACTAGCATGAACGTCATCTCCATCAACGCATCATCTGGAAAGTATTAGTGCAGTGGAAAGATACAACCCCAAAATATGCGACTTGGGAGCCAGCTACCATTCTGCAACAATTTCCTCATCTCAAGCCTTGAGGACAAGGTTTTTTTTCAAGGGAGAGGTCATGTTAGGGACCTAACCTCACTGACCCCTCATGTAGGTAGAATAATATATTTTCCATGTAATAAAGGTTGATGTTAGTCTATAAGGGCTATTTAATAAATGAGAACAAGTCAATGCAAGAAGACCTAATATAAGCTTCCACTTATAGAAATATCTTCCGCTAGAAGGTTCTTTAGAAGATAGAATTAGTATAAATAAGAGTAAGAGGAATGATAAGTCTTTGTCTTGAGAATTATTGTAATAGAACCATGCTATGTTGGAGGTTTCCCCCTCGAAGAGGAAAGTGGACATTGTTTCCTATCAACAAAGGTATAATTTTGGTGTTGTGGTTCCATATAATTTGTTGTTTCATTGTTATCTATGCAGTGTTTTTGTCTTTTGTTGCTATTTTGGTGTTATTCTATGCATTATTTCTCTTTTCTGCTAATATAATAGATCTGGTACCTTACAGTTTTAGATCTTTTTAGAGAAGATAAAATGTTACAATTGTTCAAAAATATTTTTTACATTTTAAACAATACATAGATGTATGTGTTATATATAAAATATATAAATTATAATTTATAGTTAAGAATTGTGCATGTTGATATAATGATTTTCTTGTTGGCATATGGGGCCTTATTTGCAGGAGATGTATTTGGTGTGGTTGCACCTATAGACAATGATGAGAACATTAAATATTATTTGATGTGTTGCACATAAAGAAAGATGAAGTTATTGGAGAATTATAATGATAATGATTTTATATATGAAAGAGGATCCATCATACTAAAAGGCTATTTTTTCAAGAAACCCATGAAACCAAAAGTCACGTTCACTTTCAATACTATCAATCGGATGTCATAATCTATCAATATAGTCATTTGGTATGTGAAACGCACATAAAGTTAATAGAGGTTCAATCAAAGAAAAACTAGAAAGTTAGAAAATGGAAAATGACAAAAGTCGGTCATGAATGAATAATTGAAGATGGCATACCATTAGGATGTTTTTAAACAACATTCCAAAAACAAAAAAAATTGCATCAAAAGTACATTTATATGGATATGTAGGATTCCTTCTAGTTTGGTTTACTTTTGTGGTCCATTCGAATAAGGTGATTTTTTTATGAATTGTTGTACTACTTTTTAAACAAGTTTGCACATAAAACTAGATCTCAATTGGTTGCCAAAATTATAAAATATTTGGGTCCCCTTATGTTCTCTGGATCACTTAAGGGATGAGATAACATGATTTGTATTTTTTGATCATGCATCGAATAACTAGATAGTGCATACATGTCTTACATAGATAATATGTTGGTTTCAATTTTGAATGTACTTGTATGCAATGATTTTGAGTTAGAAATGGAGATCTCTAGTACATATTTTCATCTCACATATATCTCTTAGTTTAGATTACAAGTTTGGAAGTTATTGATTATATAATGATTATGTGTTTGGGTTAGGAGTAATTCCATTGTCAAATCTAGATTCTTCTTTGAAAATAGAAACCAAGATAGTTAACCATTCAAACACTAATAATTGTAAGTCATTGTTACTTGTGTGATTCTTTGATTACCTTCACAACATATTACTTATGTCTAAATTCTTTGTAAACACGTTACTTTATTTTATTTCTAGTATATCAATAAAATGTATGTGTTAGTGGAAATAAATTAATTAGTGTTGATAGTGTTGATTGCATTGGAAAATTGAATTGTAGGACATCATGACCTTCCAACAATGTACCACATGACTTATTGCAAGATTTCATTATGAGGTAGTGTTTTCCACTTGATTGCAAACTTAATCTCAAACATATATCTCTTAGTCTATATTACAAGTTTGGAAGCTATTGATTATAATGATTATTTATTTGGGTTAGGAGTAAGTCCATTGTCAAATCTAGATTCTTCTTTGAAAACTAAAGCCAAGATAGTTACTCATTCAAACACTAATAATCGAAGACATTGTTACTTGTGTGATTCTTTGATTAACTTCACAATATTTTACTTGCATATAAACTCTTTTCAAACAAGTTACTTTATTTTATTTCTAGTATATCAATAAATTGTATGTGTTAGAGTGACAATAAAATTAGTGTTGGTAGTGTCGATTTCATTGGGAAATTGAATTGTAGGCCATCATGACCTTCCAACAATGTATTGTGTGACTTATTGTAGGATGTCATTATGAGGTAGTGTTTTCCACTTGATTGCAAACTTACTCTCAAACATGTATCTCTTAGTTATATTACAAGTTTGGAAGCTATTGATTATAATGATTATTTATTTGGGTTAGGAGTAAGTCCACTTACTCATCATTAGCACTTATCCATCTGGGTTACTTTATTTTATTTCTAGTATATCAATACAATGTATATGTTAGAGTGACAATAAAATTAGTGTTGATAGTGTTGATTGCATTGGGAGGCAATTGAATTGTAGGCTAACATGACCTTCCAACAATGTACCGCATGAATTATTGCAAGAAGTCATTATGAGGTAGTGTTTTCCACTTGATTGCAAACTTAATCTCAATTTTAATTTTTAAAATGAAAATAATTTTAAAAAATGTACAATAACCAACAATCAAATAATTTGTGTAATTATATGTTTGCATTTGAATTTAATAATTGTAATGTCAACTTGAATATATTTTTTTTTAGTTGTCATGGATTCTAAAAGTTTAATATAATTAATTTAAGTTTATTTTTAAATTCACTTTAAAGAATTCCAAGCAACTTACTTGCATATAAACTCTTTCCAAACAAGTTACTTTATTTTATTTATTATAGTATATCAATAAAATGTATGTGTTAGAGTGACAATAAAATTAGTGTTGATGGTGTCTATTACATTGGGAAATTGAACTGTAGGCCATCATGGCCTTCATGTTATTATGAGGTAGTGTTTGTCACTTGATTGCAAACTTAATTTCAATTTTAATTTTTAAAATGTACAATAGTTAATTATATGTTTGCATTTGAACTTAAAAATTGTAATATCAATTTGAATATATTTGTTAGTTTAAAAATTGTAATATCAATTTGAATATATTTGTTAGTTGTCATCGGTCCTAAATTTTAATATAACTAATTTAAGTTTAGTTTAAATTTACTTTAAAGA
>ML788524.1:971802-1002190 GCA_009831015.1 Picea engelmannii | reverse complement strand
TTCCATCAATCAAACCAAGGAGTCCCTCCAACAAGTGAAATTTGATATTATCTCTACCAATTCCTGCATTGAAAAATTCGATACCCAAGTCCAACAAAAATTTGATGCCATGGATGCCAAATTCATGAACCAATTTAACACCCTTCAGTCTGCTGTCAACCAGTTGTTGAACAGAACCCAGGTTCCTTCCTCCTCAGACCAACCAGATGGTGTTGATTCCTCTCATTCTCTAAATTTTCAATCCAACTCCTTTCATTGTGACCCCCATCTTCCCCGATTTGACGTCAATAAATTCGATGGCTCTGATCCTAGGGGTTGGGTCACTCAAATGGAGAATTATTTTTCTCTGAATGGAATTACTGATGAGTTGGAAAAACTTCACTATGTTGTTCTCTATATGGATCTTGAACGCTAACAATGGTTCCAATGGCATAAAAATTCACATCAGGGGTATATTGCATGGACCCAGTTTGTTTCTAAGATCTATGAACGCTTTGAAACTGACACCCACTATCTAGGTCGGTTGACCAAGTTGAAATAGTTGAGCACAATGGAAGACTTTATAACTACTTTTAAGAAGTTTTCCTTTTGAACCAAGGGCATGACAGATGCGTTCTTCTGGGAATGCTTCATCAGTAGCCTAAAGGATGAAATTCGAGCCTAGGTTCTCATGGCTTTCCCTCAAAATTGGTTGGAAGCTACTAAACGTGTGAAAGAAGCCCAACAAGTTGTTTTTTCCCAGAACAAAAAAACCTCTTGTGTTCCTCGCCCTCGACCCCCAAATCCCGCTCCCCCTTCCGCTCCCCTCATGGTCCAGAAATTAAGTAGGGATGAAATGGTTGAGCTCCAAATCAAGGGTATTTTCTATAATTGTAATGAAAAATATTTTCTTGGGCATAAGTGTTGGGAACAAAAACTTTTTGTGGCCATTTTAGAAGATGTTGTTGAAGAAGAGGTTGTCGTTACCCTTGTTGAAGAGCCATCCCTTATCGATGCTACCTAGGAGCCCGTTGACCCCCTTGAAGCTCACCCACTCATTTCATTGCATGCCCTCATTGTCTTCTCTTCTCCACAAACCCTCAAGATCATTGGCTATATTGCATCGAAAAGTCATCATCCTTGTTGACAGTGGAAGCACCCATAATTTTATTCACTGTCACATTGCCCAGGAAAAAAAAAATTATATTCGTGTCATCAACAATTTTCAAATCATGATAGCCAATGGTGGGTCCATGAAATGTGGTGGCCATTGTGAAAATGTGTGTCTTCAAAATAGACAGTACCACCTGAAATATCATGTGTTTTCCATTGACATGGGCGGTTGTGACATTGTGCTAGGTGTTGAATGGTTACGTACTTTGGGACCCATTCTCCTGGATTTTAAGGCATTAACCATGCAATTCCAACATGAGGGACAACAATATCAATTCCAAGGACTCACAGTCGATTCTCATGAGATCATTAGCTCCCATTGCATGGAAAATATCGTCAATAAATGTCACTCTAGTATCATTTCCCAAATCCATTCCATTCAAGCAGTTGAGAAACCCTATGTGCATTCTGAAGTTATTTTTTCCATTCCTCGAGGAATTACTCCTTCTCGTCGTTTTCATTATCATTCCATTTCCCTTGTTCCTAGCAGTCTTTCTCCCAATGTTCGTCCTTATCGTCATCCCTTTTCCCAAAAGGATGAAATTGAGAAAATAGTGTAGGAGTTTCTCAAAGCAGGTGTTATTCGCCCTAGTACCAGCCCTAATTCTTCTTCTATGGTCATGGTACTCAAGAAATAAGGTACTTGGCGCATGTGTCCTAACTTTCGTCCCTTCAATAAACTCACCATCAAGGAAAATTTTCACATTCCTGTCATTGATGATCTCTTGGATGAGTTGAGTGGTGCTCAATACTTTACTAAACTTGATCTATGTTCTGGCTACCACCATATACATATGAAAGAAGAAGACATCCCCAAGATTTCCTTTAGAACTCATGAGGGTCACTATTAGTTCTTTTCCATTCCCTTTGAACTTTGTAATTCCCCCTCCACCTTCCAAAGCCTCATGAATCATGTCTTATGTCCTTTTCTCTTAGTTTTCTTTGATGATATTGGCATCTATAATAAAACTTGGCCATCCCATATTTCCCATGTGGATCGAGTTCTCCATATACTCTCTCAGTACCAACATTTCCTCAAACAATCTAAATGTTCCTTTGGAGCCTCAAAAGTAGAGTACCTAGGTCATATTGTGGGAAAGAACGTTGTACAGGTGGATCCTAAGAAAATTGAAGCTATGCAGGATTGGCCTCACCCTAAAAATATTAAGAGATTGTGTGGATTTCTAGGTTTAATAGGTTACTATCGCAAGTTAGTTAAGAATTATGGAAAAATTGCAGCCCCTCTCACGACTCTCTTTAAAAATAATGCCTTCACTTGGACTCCAGTCGCTGACCAATCCTTCCATGCCTTGAAATAATCGATGTGCATGACTCCGGTCCTATCCCTTCCCAACTTCACCAAGACTTTTTTCATGGAATTTTATGCTTCTGGAAAAGGAATTGGGGTAGTACTCATGCAAGATGGTCATCCATTAGCTTTCACCAGCAAACAAATTTCAGACCGACATTTGGGCCAATCCATCTATGAAAATAAAATTTTGGCTATTATGCATGTCATGGATCTTTGGCGTCCTTATTTATTGGGGAAACACTTCTAGATTAAAATTGATCACCATAGCCTCAAGTATTTTCTGGAACAAATAATTTCATGTCTGGAGCAACAAAAATGGGTCACCAACATCTTTGGCTATGATTATGAGATCATTTATAAGAAGGGAAAAGAAAATGTGGTCATTAATGATATTTATAGAAAATATGAAGAAGAAGGGTCCCTCGTTTCCATGTCTTTCGTTGTACCTACTTGGCTCCAAGATTCTCACCAGGAATGGTTGTAAGATCCCATAATCTCTTGCCTGATCCAACAATTTCAAGAAAATTCTCTAGCTTCTCCAGGGTACTCTTGGAATAATAATGAGCTTCACTACAAAGGTCGTCTATATTTAATCAAACAGTCACAACTTAAATCTACAGTGCTTTCATAACTTCATGCTTTACCCATTGTTGGGCATTCAGGGTTTACCAAAACCTATGAAAGGGTCAATTTTTCTTTTTTTGGGGATGGTATGAAATAGGATGTCCGCAACTTTATGGCTGAATGTGATGTTTTTCAATGCAACAAGGGAGAAACAGTCAAATCCCTAGTCAAACTCCAACCCCTTTCAATTCCCCCTTCTATTTGGAGGGATATCTATATGGATTTCATTGTGGGCCTACCTAAATATGGCAAGAAAACAATTATCATGGTGGTGGTTGATCATCTTTCCAAATATGCTCATTTATGTGCTCTGCAAAATCCCTTCACCGCCTCCACAGTGGCCCATTTTTTCATGGATAATATCTTCAAACTTCATGGCATGCCACATTCTATTGTATCTGACAATGATCCCACATTCACCATCAATGTTTGGCAATAATTTTTCAATCTATAGGGCGCCCAATTACATCTCAACACCGCTTATCATCCCTAGACTAATGGACAAACTAAAATTGTCAACAAGTGTTTGGAAACCTATTTAAGGTGTTTTGCATCAGATCAACAACATCAATGGGATCAGTGGTTACCACTGGATGAATGGTGGTACAACACATCTTACCATACAACCACTCACATGACTCATTTTGAGGCAGTATATGGACAAAATCCACCATCATTTATCTCATATATGCTCGGTGTTTTTAAGGTTTAGGAGGTTGACAAAAATCTTACCTTACATGAGGCCATTCTCCATACCCTGAAAGACAATTTGGTACTGTCTCAAAATCGCATGAAGAAGCAAGCAGATCAAGGTCGTTCTAAACGTCAATTTGTTGAAGGGGATCAGGTGTTTCTTCGTCTTCAACCTTATAAGAAGTCCTCCCTCAAAGTTGAACATTTTCAGAAGCTTGCTCCAAAATTTCATGGTCCTTATACCATTCTCAAGCATGTGGGGCTTGTCGCTTACTAGTTAGCTCTATGCAGTGACTCTAATCTCCATCCAATTTTTCATGTCTCATGTTTAAAGAAGGTGATTGGAACTAAGTGCCAAACTCAAACCCATTTACCAGAGTTGGATGAATAAGGTTCCATTTGTCTACAACCCCAAGTAGTATTGGACTAGCATGAACGTCATCTCCATCAACGCATCATCTGGAAAGTATTAGTGCAGTGGAAAGATACAACCCCAAAATATGCGACTTGGGAGCCAGCTACCATTCTGCAACAATTTCCTCATCTCAAGCCTTGAGGACAAGGTTTTTTTTCAAGGGAGAGGTCATGTTAGGGACCTAACCTCACTGACCCCTCATGTAGGTAGAATAATATATTTTCCATGTAATAAAGGTTGATGTTAGTCTATAAGGGCTATTTAATAAATGAGAACAAGTCAATGCAAGAAGACCTAATATAAGCTTCCACTTATAGAAATATCTTCCGCTAGAAGGTTCTTTAGAAGATAGAATTAGTATAAATAAGAGTAAGAGGAATGATAAGTCTTTGTCTTGAGAATTATTGTAATAGAACCATGCTATGTTGGAGGTTTCCCCCTCGAAGAGGAAAGTGGACATTGTTTCCTATCAACAAAGGTATAATTTTGGTGTTGTGGTTCCATATAATTTGTTGTTTCATTGTTATCTATGCAGTGTTTTTGTCTTTTGTTGCTATTTTGGTGTTATTCTATGCATTATTTCTCTTTTCTGCTAATATAATAGATCTGGTACCTTACAGTTTTAGATCTTTTTAGAGAAGATAAAATGTTACAATTGTTCAAAAATATTTTTTACATTTTAAACAATACATAGATGTATGTGTTATATATAAAATATATAAATTATAATTTATAGTTAAGAATTGTGCATGTTGATATAATGATTTTCTTGTTGGCATATGGGGCCTTATTTGCAGGAGATGTATTTGGTGTGGTTGCACCTATAGACAATGATGAGAACATTAAATATTATTTGATGTGTTGCACATAAAGAAAGATGAAGTTATTGGAGAATTATAATGATAATGATTTTATATATGAAAGAGGATCCATCATACTAAAAGGCTATTTTTTCAAGAAACCCATGAAACCAAAAGTCACGTTCACTTTCAATACTATCAATCGGATGTCATAATCTATCAATATAGTCATTTGGTATGTGAAACGCACATAAAGTTAATAGAGGTTCAATCAAAGAAAAACTAGAAAGTTAGAAAATGGAAAATGACAAAAGTCGGTCATGAATGAATAATTGAAGATGGCATACCATTAGGATGTTTTTAAACAACATTCCAAAAACAAAAAAAATTGCATCAAAAGTACATTTATATGGATATGTAGGATTCCTTCTAGTTTGGTTTACTTTTGTGGTCCATTCGAATAAGGTGATTTTTTTATGAATTGTTGTACTACTTTTTAAACAAGTTTGCACATAAAACTAGATCTCAATTGGTTGCCAAAATTATAAAATATTTGGGTCCCCTTATGTTCTCTGGATCACTTAAGGGATGAGATAACATGATTTGTATTTTTTGATCATGCATCGAATAACTAGATAGTGCATACATGTCTTACATAGATAATATGTTGGTTTCAATTTTGAATGTACTTGTATGCAATGATTTTGAGTTAGAAATGGAGATCTCTAGTACATATTTTCATCTCACATATATCTCTTAGTTTAGATTACAAGTTTGGAAGTTATTGATTATATAATGATTATGTGTTTGGGTTAGGAGTAATTCCATTGTCAAATCTAGATTCTTCTTTGAAAATAGAAACCAAGATAGTTAACCATTCAAACACTAATAATTGTAAGTCATTGTTACTTGTGTGATTCTTTGATTACCTTCACAACATATTACTTATGTCTAAATTCTTTGTAAACACGTTACTTTATTTTATTTCTAGTATATCAATAAAATGTATGTGTTAGTGGAAATAAATTAATTAGTGTTGATAGTGTTGATTGCATTGGAAAATTGAATTGTAGGACATCATGACCTTCCAACAATGTACCACATGACTTATTGCAAGATTTCATTATGAGGTAGTGTTTTCCACTTGATTGCAAACTTAATCTCAAACATATATCTCTTAGTCTATATTACAAGTTTGGAAGCTATTGATTATAATGATTATTTATTTGGGTTAGGAGTAAGTCCATTGTCAAATCTAGATTCTTCTTTGAAAACTAAAACCAAGATAGTTACTCATTCAAACACTAATAATCGAAGTCATTGTTACTTGTGTGATTCTTTGATTAACTTCACAACATTTTACTTGCATATAAACTCTTTTCAAACAAGTTACTTTATTTTATTTCTAGTATATCAATAAATTGTATGTGTTAGAGTGACAATAAAATTAGTGTTGGTAGTGTCGATTTCATTGGGAAATTGAAATGTAAGCCATCATGACCTTCCAACAATGTATTGTGTGACTTATTGCAGGATGTCATTATGAGGTAGTGTTTTCCACTTGATTGCAAACTTACTCTCAAACATATATCTCTTAGTTATATTACAAGTTTGGAAGCTATTGATTATAATGATTATTTATTTGGGTTAGGAGTAAGTCCACTTACTCATCATTAGCACTTATCCATCTGGGTTACTTTATTTTATTTGTAGTATATCAATACAATGTATATGTTAGAGTGACAATAAAATTAGTGTTGATTGCATTGGGAGGCAAATGAATTGTAGGCTAACATGACCTTCCAACAATGTACCGCATGAATTATTGCAAGAAGTCATTATGAGGTAGTGTTTTCCACTTGATTGCAAACTTAATCTCAATTTTAATTTTTAAAATGAAAATAATTTTACAAAATGTACAATAGCCAACAATCAAATAATTTGTGTAATTATATGTTTGCATTTGAACTTAATAATTATAATGTCAACTTGAATATATATTTTTTTAGTTGTCATGGATTCTAAAAGTTTAATATAACTAATTAAGTTTATTTTTAAATTCACTTTAAAAAATTCCAAGCAACTTACTTGCATATAAACTCTTTCCAAACAAGTTACTTTATTTTATTTATTATAGTATATCAATAAAATGTATGTGTTAGTGTGACAATAAAATTAGTGTTAATAGTGTCTATTACATTGGGAAATTGAACTATAGGCCATCATGACCTTCATGTCATTATGAGGTAGTGTTTGTCACTTGATTGCAAACTTAATTTCAATTTTAATTTTTAAAATGTACAATAGTCAATTATATGTTTGCATTTGAACTTAAAAATTGTAATATTAATTTGAATATATTTGTTAGTTGTCATGGTCCTAAATTTTAACATAACTAATTTAAGTTTAGTTTTAAATTCATTTTAAAGAATTCCAAGCAACTTCTTTTAGAAGAAAATTCATATATATATATATGTTTTGATCAAACTGAATATGAAACTTTTATCATTTATCATAACCCCTTTTTAATTTATCACTAAATAATAATTATATATATTCACAACTTAAATATATATTTTACAAATTATATATATAACATATTTTTTCATACCCGAAATTAATTGATTATACAATTATTGTTGGTTGATTATGCAATAATATTTTTTCATACCAGAACTTAATTGATTATACAATTATTGTTGGTTGATTATTCAATAATTTTTTATGTGGATCAAAGTAGGATTAATATGAGTCCTTTAATGATAGGGGCACAATATTATAACCTTTTGATCCTATATTACAAGTTTGGAAGCTATTGATTATAATGATTATTTATTTTTATGTTATCTTTCTTGTTATTTGAATAACATAGTTTTAAATGATTTCTTTCATATTCAAGGAAATGATAAATTAAAAAAAAAAAAAAATCAACAAATCACTTGTCGGAACTGAAATTGGGTGGAGAGGATAACAAGGATTTCTCCTAACCACCTTAACTAAACCCAATTGACATCAAAATTTTAAATCATTTACCCAAAAAAACTTTGAACTAGTCAACATAGTCTAAAGTTAAAATTCATCGGCAATCATCTATTACTTGTACAATGTTTTATTCAATAATTCATCCCTAGTAATGTTTGGTAACATAATGTTTGACAAAAATGAATGGCATGCACATAATATTTCCATCTATGGAAATAACCAACTATTTAGATATATGTTGTTTGGAAAATTTCTAGCAATGCTATAACTAAAACCTATGGTAATAGCAAGACCATTGTTTTTCAATAAGTAATCTCCAAATCGTATACATATTTGGAGATAAACCATATATACCGTATGTAGAAATAAACCATAAATTACATCTTTGAACTTGACTTTGACAAAAATGTGCATATTCATTCATTTCCCTGTATTTATGATGAAAAGAGAAAATATTAAAATTTGAAATTTGTAAATAAAAATTGCAAAATAAAATTTCACAATTCATTATTGCAAAAACTCACCACAAATATGAAAACTCTCTTTTATGATGCCCTCCTCCTCCTGGACCCAAACCTATCCATAATGCCTCCCTACCAAAATGTGATGTCCTCCTCCTAGACCCAAAACTCTCTAAATGCCTTCCTACAAAAGTAGCCCATCAATATGGATTTCAAAAGTATCCAATCAATATGGATTTCAAAAGTATCCAATCAATATGGAATTTAATTGATGAATTGTTTTAAACACATGAACATTCTTATGGCAGCAAGGAATTGAGAAGAATACTAATATCATGATAAATAGAATCGAGATAGAGAGGAGTGGTTTATGTCATGGATTGATGGAGAAAATTGATGAGGGAGTACAAGACTCTTGGTTAGGGGGACCATTACATGGTGTGACATGACTAAGAAATGAAGGACATACCTACTTGTGGTCCTATAACTAGGATTGTGAGAGGTTGTATTGGATTTGCTGGTGAAATTCAAAAGAACCATAAAATGGATTTTTTGGAAACATTTCCATTGGGAAAACACAATCAAATTGACCAAAATTTCTTAATAACATAATATGGAGTAACACATTGGAATGATGACCATTTATGATGACAACTCAGTTTAAAAAAAGATGGTGCAAAGGGACAAAAATCATGCAAAGAAAGGGTAAAATAAAAAAATAAAATAGTAAAATGATAAAGAAACATAAATACAAGTGACTCTAAGACACAACATTGGATTTTGTGTGAACACAATTACATCATAACCACTATTCCAACAATACAAGAAAACATAAGAATAATATTTTTGTTAGTAACTCAACCCAAATTTGTGTTAGTATTTTTTTATGATATACTAATTTTGTATCATAACCATTATTCCAAAAACATCAGAATAAGTACTCCACGCCCTCACAAAGAGATAATTTCAGATAATAAGTCTCTTCTAGGGGGAAACCTCCTTATACAACACAAAAATTCACAAATATAGGATGATTCCAAATGAAAATGTCTCCTTGGTATATATAGGAGACTAGGAGGTACAATTACAACTAATGGACCCAAGCCGACATAAATAAAATAAAAATACTAATGTAATGTGCCCCAATTAATGGGTAATGTGCCACTATTTAGGGCTTAACATGCCCCTCCCCTTCAGACAAGTGTTGTCCGCAATGCTTGAGTAATTCTAGATGCTTTTGTATAAAAGACTCATCTTCCCAAGTGGAATCTTCAACATGTAGTTTCTTCCACTTAATGAGATACTCTGAAATAGATCTATTCCTCAACTGGTGAATTCTTGTGTCAGTGATAGCTTCAGGCTCCAATATGATTTTTCTTTCCTCGACAAGTTCTGGAAATATATTTTGAACAAGGATCTTGTCACCTATAACCTTCTTTAAGCATGAAACATGGAAAATTGGGTGTACTCGCGAAGATGCAGGAAGTTCCAATTTGTATGCCATAGTGCCAATATTTTTCAACACCTTATAAGGGCCATAGTACTTTGGTGATAATTTATTATCCTTCTTAGATTGCTTAAGGGACAACTATTTGTATTGTTGTAGTCTTAAAAATACCCAATCCCCTATTTCAAAACTTCTTTCACTACGATGTTGATCTTTTTGTGCCATGGTTAGGTTGTCCTTTAAGAGTTGGAGAACTTGTCGTTCATGCTCGATGTGATTTTCCACTGCTTGAACCTTATATTTTTATTTTAGATAAGAAGTGATGGACGGTGGGTGATATCCATAGAGAGCCATAAATGGTGTCATTTTTATTACAGTATGAAAGGAAGTGTTATACCACCAATCTGCCAAGGGTAAACACTTGAACCATTATATTTGTTTATCAAAGACAAAGCAACGAAGGTAGCCTTCCAGACATTTGTTCAATATCTCAGTTTGTCCATCAGATTGAGGATGATAAGATGAGCTATGAGCCAATTGAGTACCCAAATAACAAAATAATTATGTCCAAAAATGTTCAATGAATATGGGATCTCTGTCACTTACAATAATCTTTGGGCTTCTATGTATCTTTTGAATTGTCTCCATGAATGCGGTTACAACTGTACTATGTTTGAAAGGATGAGAGAGTACACAAAAGTGTGTGTACTTGGTAATTCTATCAATAATCACCATGATGACACTCTTTCCTTCAGACTTCGGTAACCCTGTGATGAAATCCATGGAAACCTCCTCCCAATGCTCACTTGGGATGGCTAATGGTTGTAAAAGACCTGGGGTATTACCTGTTTCCGCCTTATTTTGTTGGAAAACCAAACATTCTACCACAAACCTTTGAACATCAGTTTTAAGGCCATCCCAAAAAAATCCTTCTTGACCCTATGATAGGTTTTCAAAAATCCTGAGTGCCCTCCTACCGGAGAGGTGTGAAATTCTAAAAGTACCTTTTATTTGAGTTGGGAGTTCTTACATAAATATAAGCGATCTTTGTACCATAGTGAATCATTTTTCCATGTAAATGTATATGATGCATTGGAATCCTACTGCAATCCTTGAATGAGAGTCCACACTTTTTCGTCATTCTTCCATTCATCCCTTACTTCTGTTATCCAATGAGGTAGGATGATAGAGATAGCATAGAGAAAGTCCTCAACATATTCATCATTTCTTGAGAGTGCATCTGCCACAAAAAATTTCTTCCCTTTTTTATAGATTATTTCAAAATCATAACCCAACATCTTGGTCACCCATTTTTGTTGTTCTTCTGAAGATAGCCTTTGTTCCAAGAAGTATTTAAGACTGTCGTGATATGTTTTGACCTTGAAGTGCCTACCTATTAGGTAAGGGCGCCATTGCTTCAATGCATGTAGTATTTCCATCATTTCCTTCTCATAAATGGATTTGTGTAAGTCATTTCCCTTGAGTTGCCGACTTTCAAAAGAAAGGGGCCTTCCTTCTTGCATTAGAACAACACCAATGCCATTTCCTGAGGCATTACATTCCACAATAAAAAAAAATTGAAGTCTGGTGTGGTCAAGATAGGATCTTTGCACATCCCCTCTTTAAGTTGTTCAAAAGATTGAGTTTCCTCTGGAGTCCATGAAAATGCATCCTTCTTGGTTAATGTTTTTAAAGGTGCAATTATTCTTCCATAGTTATGAACAAACTTGCGGTAGTAACCTATCAAACCCAAAAATCCTCTAATATTCTTCAATGTTTTGGGAATCGTCCATTCCATCATGGCCTTAATCTTGTTAGGGTCTACCTTGACACCTTCATGAGATACAATATGACCAAATTAATCTACCTCCTTCACCACAAAGAAAAATTTGGATGGTTTGGCATATAGTTTTTGCTCCTTTAGTAGTTGTAGCACCCTTTCAACATGTCGGACATGATCCTCCTAAGACTTGTTATAGATTAGTATATCATCAAAAATTACTAACAAGATTTTTTGAAGAAAGGGATTGAAAATGGAATTCATCGACCCTTGGAATTTGGAAGGTGCATTCGTAAGGCCAAAAGGCATGACCAAATATTCATAATGGCCTTCATGTTTTCTGAATGTTGTTTTTGGGATATCTACTTCCTTCATTCTAATCTAATGATACCTTGAATGGAAATCCAACTTTGTGAAGTATATTGCTCCATGTAGTTCATCTAACAATTCATCAACGGCGGGAATGGGAAACTTATCTTTAATGGTGATCTTGTTGAGATGTCTATAATCTGGACACATACACCATGAGCCCTCTGTCTTGAGTACCATTACCACCAATGCAGAGTAAGAACTTTGGCTAGGTCTAATAATGCCAGCATCTAACATTTCTTCAACCATACGCTGAATTTCACTCTTCTGGGCATAAGGGTATATGTAATGCCTGATATTAGGAGGAACACTCCCAGGAATTAGGTGAATAGCATGATCATGATCGTGAGTGGGTGGAAGACCTCTGGGAATATCTTCAAATACTTTGGAATTCTTATCAATAATCCCTTGGAGATCTAGGGGTATAAATGGCTTGGATGTTTGAACATCTAGTGAGCATAGTTGTAAAATTACACCCTTATGCCCCTTTTTCAATTATTTTGTCATTCCATTAGAGATTATCACCTTACTGGGTTTCCCTGTGATACCCCTTAACTCAATTTCCAGCTTTCCTTCCAATGAAAATTTCATGAAAAGTTCTTGAAAATGAAAAGCCATTGTTCCCAATGATTGTAACCATTGGATTCCTGCTACGACATCAACACCACCCATGGGTATAACAGTCATTGGAATATTCATTACATATTCCCCCATAGTAAGATTGATCTTATGGCATTTTCCTGAGCAATTTATAGTTCCTCCATTTGCAATCATTGCTTGAAACTCTGGCGTTGGATATATAAATAAATTAAGAGCTTTGGATAATTTATAGTGAATGAAATTATGAGTACTACCAAAATCAATTAGGACTATTAACTTTTTCTTTTTGATATATCCTTTGATCTTGAGGGTTTGAGGAGTGCTAATTTCATCCAATGCATTACATGATATGGTGGGATTTAACTCTTCAAAAGAAATTTCTTCTACATTTTCATATTGAGATGGTTCTTGTTCGTGTTCTTTTTCTTCTTACTCTTCACAATATATGTAGAATAATTTATTCTCACCACACTTATGCCCCTTACTGTACTTGTTTTCACAATTAAAGCATAAACCTTTTTCTTTTCTTTCCTCCAATTTTTGATGTTTCAACCTTGTAGGTTGAGGTGGTTTAGAAGAAGGAATAGTATTCTCTCGATATATGTTAGGAGTGGCCCTTCTAGTATCCATAGCCATATTTTTACTTTCAACATTTCTCACCACCCTGAAGGCATTCTCCAATGATTTGGGTTCCCAAAGGCGAACCTCATGTTGAATTTTATCCTTTAAAGTTCCTATGAATACATCAATCAAGTCCTCATATAGAATATGTGTTACCTTTATCTTCAATCTTTGGAAGTTCTCAATGTGCTCTACAATTGAACCCTTTTTCTTGAGATTTACCAATTGGATGAAGAAGGTATTTATCCTTGTATCCTCATAGTGTTCTATCATTTCTTCCATGAAAATTGTCCAAGTTACAAGTGATTTGTGAGAAAAAAAACCATCAATACCACAAAAAATGATTGGGTTCTAAATATAAAGACGTAATTCATACCTTTTGTGTGTGTGGCACATCATGTAGATCAAATAAAAGCTCTATCTGAAGTATCCATGTGGTTGGATCCTTGCCATCAAACTTCCTCATATCGATCTTAGGAAAGTGGTTGGTCTTCAACCCAAATTTGGAGGTTCTCCAGTCTTGATTCATCTTCCTTGTGTCCTCATCATGAATTTCATGGGATACATTGTAACTTTCAGGTGGCCTCTCTATTAGAAACTTTTTCAATCCTTCCATGATCTCCCCTTTTAAACCATCCATATTAGTATCCATTACCACTTCCATCTAATCTTCAGTTGAATCCATCATCCCTTGTAGTTCATATTTTGTTACTGCCTTCTTTTGTAAATCATTTATGTCCTTGCACATTTCTTCACCTTCATCAAGAGTCCAAGTAGGACTTTCTAAAGGATTATTTGGTGTAGAAGTTCCCTTTTTTGGTGGAATGTTGGCAAAGTATCACTGCAAGGTAGGAATTCCTAATTGGCTTAGGAAAAGGTCCTCACATATAAGGGACTGCCAGGTGTTATAGCTCTCTGATATATGTCTGGGGTCATACATACGGGGTCCAAAAATAGTACTTAGCCCAATATCTAAGGGAACTAACTAAGGAGGCTTGACCATGCCCTTATTCGTACTATATGAATACCCAGGTACTAGAGAGTGATCTCCCTGAGTTTTGACCATGCCCTTAGTCATACTAGCAACAAGACGAGAAAAAGGTTTACTCGGTAAGTCTTAGGATTCTAGAGGGTCTCTTGATATACACCAAGTACGTGGTAGCTCAAATCCATAGTAGTGTTTTCTAATGCACAACCGTTCAAAAGGGGCCTTCTGATATACTCTAGGTACATGGAAGAACCACACGGTCTATGATTTGTAGCGTTGACCAGTAATGACAGCTCCTATGTTTAGAGACACTGGAACACATCTGTACCTAAAAAAAACCCTAAGTTTCTCTCAAATTTATGTGATACTCCTTTTATCCCACTTTATTCTACTTTTTGAATCGCCCCAATTGTATATTCTAGTCAAAAGATATGCAAATTTCCAATACAAAATGCACCTTTTAAACCCTGATTTGGAGGTTGTTCTTCTAGCCGAACTTTCTTTTGTTGTATCTTTAACATTTCGACCCTTCTGGGTCTGAAATTTTGTTTTGTAGTTCTCTGATATTTCCTCTCTTCAATTCCATAGGTATTTATTTTTGGCCTTTCCAAGAGAGCGTACTTGTAAAGCGTGCTAAGTGAAAAATATGTGATATATTATTCTAAAACTTTCACCAGAAATATTACATATTGTCCACTTTCCAATTCAACTAGTCTCACTTAATTTTGATACTCATTGAAGAATATATCATTTTTTTACCCAAAACACCTATTTGAAACTAGTTAATAGGACTATTCAGCTACCCTATCTTACACAGGGTGTATCTCCAAAATTAGGATGACCTAGAAGATGAAAGTGTTACCATGTATACCTTGATAATTACTGTGAATATTCTATGAGTTTCATGGTCCGAATCATCACAGAAAAAATTATAGAGAAAATTTCACGATGACTAAATTCGGGATGATTCAAGAACCCGATCTTCCATGGGCTATATCTCTGAAAGTATAAATCTCTAGAATTTGATATTTTAACTACAAGTACCTTTCTCCTTCTACTAAATACCCCAAGGTGCTCCTTCTGAAATTTCCCATAAAAAAACGTTATAGTGAAAATGCCAAGGTGTCTCATATGCAGCAGCAAAACCCTAAGACCTTGAGCTCTGAAACCAAATGTTAGGAAACAAATATCCAAAATGCATAAAAACATCAGAATAAGTACTCCACACCTTGACAAAGAGATAATTTCAGATAATAAGCCTCTTTTAGGGGGAAACCTCCTTATACACCACACAAATTCACAAATACAAGATGATTTCAAATAAAAAAGTCTCCTTGGTATATATAGGAGACTAGGAGGTACAATTACAACTAATGGACCCAAGCCGACATAAATAAAATGAAAATACTAATGTGATATGCCCCAATTAAGGGGTGATTTTCCACTACTTAGGGCTTAACAAATTTGGAAACATTGATAAATTACCTCATAATGGGAAAACAACCCTAAGTCTAGAAGAACCATAATGTCGTTAATGAACCAAAATTTCTTCCACATTCATATATAACACAAGAAAACATGTAATTCTCGTAGCCAAGGGAAAGGATAGTTAGAAGTTTCAATGCCATCAAGGCTCATCCAAAATCAAACCTGGATTTTGATAATCATCCTCAAAACAAGTAAACCATGACAAGGTTAGGTATTGAATGGTTAATAAAAATGAAAAGGCTCAATTCCCGGGAAAAAAAACCTCCATACACCATCAGAAGGACCATTTTCATATAGAGCATGAGAAATGAATCTATGAAAAATGTGTGGTGGCCGCAAAGAATATAAATAACAACAAAAATAATTCACAGTGAGGAGGAAAAAATAGTCAATACTCCAACAAATAGTCAATTCCACACAAAAAATGAAGGATACATATAGATGTGAATGTGATAAGGAAAATTACCCAGGTTTTGTAAAGGAAAATCCCATGCATGTCTAAAAGTCTCATTCACGCAAGCCATATAGTAAGGGAGCACATGAGTTGTTATCATAAACATTTAAAAAATTATCTAGTTGTGTAAGAATACAAGTAGGTGGTCGAGGTAGGATTTTTCAAACTTCTTGATAAAGACTTATTGAAAATCAAATTAAGGCCTCCAACAAAAAAAAAGTGGAACATACCTAGGCAAGGCCCAAGGCATTAAAATTGTGGATTTAGCAAGGAATATGTAGAAGATTGAATCATATGTAGCCCACGATTCATTTTAGCAACAACCCAAATAGAAACACCAGTAAATAAGAAATCATTAAATAAGTGCAGGCTCAAAATGCCTACATCAAACCAAATGGAATCATTCACACAGTCTCAATGTAACTCCAAGTCTCAAATTTAAACAATATATGCAAACTAAAGAAGGATCAATGAGAAGTGATAGTTTCGTCAGGGTATTTTATACTCATAAGAATGGTTACAAACCTTACTGATGGAAATGGAAATCTATGAGAAACAAAATGAAGAGCGAGTCGATCTCTTTGCTGCCTAAGTCTAAAAAACAAGAGTGAGCAGTGTGGGGAAAGAGGGATATACCATCGAAACTCTCCAAAAAATGATATAAATCATATCTATTATCAATGGACTGGATCAAAACCCGTTCTCCCACTACCCATGCTACATAAAATTCCTATCACCATCACTAGTATAAAGTCAGATAGGTGGTAATTCTAAAAGTCAATACAAATGTAAACAAATCTTAACTATGATAGTGCTAATGATGGATAAAATTAAAACTCCAAGAAAAATACTTCAATTGTTTGCATTCATTCCTGGAACTTCCATGAGTTTTGAATGGTCGGACTTTGTTGGGATAACACACCATATAAAACATACATATTAATATGTAGCATTATCCATGTTATTCGAAAAGAACAATCATATATCAACTATGATGAGGATGAAGGATATTCTAAGGATAATACTGAAAGAATTCAAAAAGATATTTTAGAATACACTTTCATTTCATATTGTAGCGATACTGTAGACATCAAGGGAAATGGTATGCACAATCGCATTTCCAACAAAGAAAGGGTACATGATGACGCCATAGTGGTTCTGATGTCCAAGTTGAAATGCAATAGTTATAACTCATATTGGGTATACTTTCATGAACTTCCTTCTTTTGATGAAATATTGGAGTGTAATTCCATACCAAGAAAAATGGAAGGTTGTCTCTCTCTTCCTAAACATTTACATCTTGAAAAAAATTCCCAAGTCACCCTCATGAAGAAGATGCATGCAATGAGATAAGAACAGAGACATGTTCTTTTCTTGTTGCCAGTTTTCAATTTAAGGACGGTCATTGTAATGAAATATAGGGTAA
The DNA here is from genome assembly GCA_009831015.1 of Picea engelmannii. Lineage (NCBI taxonomy): Eukaryota > Viridiplantae > Streptophyta > Pinopsida > Pinales > Pinaceae > Picea > Picea engelmannii. The sequence goes on along the minus strand of ML788524.1, from coordinate 984,578 downwards.
GTCTAGAGATGACCAATTATTTGATGATGAAGAAGTACCCTATGATCATTCTGGTCAAACAAAAATTCACTCCAATGGCAGTCTAGGAAATCATACAAATAACTCTATTGTTAACATCCAATCTAATGACAGTGTTTTTCATAACATGTTCATAAAGATTAATGATTGTGATAAAAGTCATATGGAAGAAGCAGAGAGTTGTTATGATGATTGTCCTCATACTTTTGATTCCTTTGCATTTAGGGATGGTTTGAAAAAGGGAGTTTCCAATGAAAGGATTGAAGTAATGAAGGAGTTGAGAAATATGCAGAAGTAATATTTGGATACATGGTTTTTGAATAATTGTGATAAAGATAATGGTTCCCCGTATTAAGAAGACAATTTAGAGGATGATACTACAAATCATGATGTTGTTGTTTTAGGTGAAATTTTTTGCCTAGAATTTGAATGAGACAACATTTTTTATCACACAAATGAAGGCCACCATTAAGACTATGATGACACCACTACATAAAATTCTACTGATATCGGAGATATCATTATTTTTGGGGAGGATGGGCATCATTTTCATGCTTTTATTGGTTGACCCATGGGATTCAATGTTGAAAATATAGAAGGATACATCTTTGGCAAAGAGAGATTATCTTGATGCAAATAATCTTGGAGTAAAGGTTGGGATATCAAGGGCACCCCCTTTTATATCTAGACCAACCATACTGAAAATTTATGCATATAATCACCTAGAGTTTGATGTGTCCTTATTTAGCATGATACTCAAGAAAAGAGGAAAAAGAGGCACTGTGTGTCGAAGATATATTTTGCAATGAGATCTCGAGGTTCTCATGCACTCCCAACAGGAGAACATGTCCCCAAATAGGAGAAAGATGTTACCCTTAGTTTACATATGGGTATCTTGGGAATTTTTCACTACCTTGAGGAAATAAAAATATTCGTTCTGAATCCATGAAAGTAAGGGCATTCATTGATTAGTGTTCAAAATGCGTCGTGTGGCATCTAGAGAAACCCTTTACCCTTGCAATGAGAATATAAAGAAAGATGATTATGTTTACAAAAGTATAATGTGGGAAGGAAATAGATGTACTTTACAGATGTCGAGACTTACTTGTCTATTGAAGTTTTTTTCGAATGGATGGTTCCCACCACTTGACATAAGTATTGACAGTAATGAGGAAAATAGTATTCCTTATCTCGATCCATACTAAAGCATGTATCAACACTAATGTTTGGGGGGGCTTGGAATTTGATTGGTAGCCTCCTTCTATAAGAATAATCGTAGGCACAATTGATGATGATCTTCTAGGATAGTTACCTACAAGATGTATTGAAGGGGATGTGGATAGAAATTGAAACTAATGTGTGGCTTCTACCTATGGAATTTGAGGGAGAGATGAAGAATGGAAGGGTCATTTTTCAGATTCCAAATGTTTATTCGAGGAAAATCCTAGAAAGTGATACAAGAAATAATGCTAGTGTCATTGACATCATTAGAGAAATATCTAAAAATCAAATTGATTACAAAGAATTTTTCAAGTTAGGTAATCGTAGTCCACATATAGTATAGGTTAGTTCCACTAATGTGTCTAGTGGTGCCTCAAAACAGAAATGAAGGAAAAAAGGGTATGTACTTCATAAATGAGCTCCACTTGATAGTGCAGAAATAGGTAAGAGAGACACTAAAGATAATTTATTATCTTCTATATCTCCTATCATGAGTAATGAGCATGTGGGGTGTATTTCTAGCATTTGAGGAAAATGTAAAGATAGAAGTAGTTCTTGCATAATGGAAAGAAAGGGTTGCAAGAACAAAACTTGAAAGGGATATGTTCTCTCTTCTAGAAATTGGTCAAGTAGCTATAGAAAAATAACTCTATCTCATTCTGTATCTTTGAGTCACATGAGTTGGTGTGAATGGGATGACAACAAGGTGCCTAATAGTATTGATCAGACAACTCAAGGTCACATTGTTTTTAGATTGTGTTTTTTTTATTATTTTGGGAAATGGTAATTTTAAATTCTAAAATAATATTGCACATGCAGGCGATATCCACGCTACTTACCAATAGTAAATGCTATTATGGTTTTATATATATATGAGACTTCATCAAATTTGACTCACACTACTATATATTTGTTTTGAATATTAGTCATTGCACATCTTGGAGCATAGAGCCAACACAATAAAAATAAAAGTTGACTAAGTTGATTCTCATATGGGATCCTCCATTCCCAAAGTATACCAACATCATTGGAAGTTCCAACAATTAGCTATGGGGAAAGTTGTACTCAAAGGGGGAGTATCATGAAGGTTTCCAAAGCTAGAGTTAGGGACTTTAAGTGAAAATATGCCTTGGATGGGCAAGTGTTTGACCCTCAGGTTGAGATGGCATCAATTTGATGGGAAAAGTGGAGAATACAAAATAAGTGGAATCAAACACAAGTTTTATGATGGAGTTCAGAGGAGTAGTTTGGTGGAAAAGTACTGAGTTTGCTAGCCAGGAATATTAAAGCAACCTAAAGGGCTTGAAGAAAGACAATCTAATGCATATGGCTTACGTACCTTCCAACCTTTCATTGGTTCTAGCATAGATACATATCAATCTAGGAATGATCGTCTTCGCTACTCTTTATAAATCCATCCTTCTATGGGATTTCAATATTCAAATAGGTAGCAAGTTTCTCAAAGAGTTTTCCAACACACAGAAAAACTCATAAAAATTACTAGTAATTTTACAAATAATTTACCCAAAAAATTACCCATAGCAAACAAATAATGTACTAATAAACATATTTCCATTAAAATAATGCAATGTATTGAAAGATAGAGTATTTCAAAATGTTGTAGAATATTTGATGACACATTAAGTACGGAAATGAATAAAATTCCAAAATCTGTATATCCATTAAGTACAAAAATGAGTAAGTAATCATTTGATAAAGTTCTCATAAAAACAAACTAGAACTTACAAATGCAACATATATCATCTATGAATTATCATATATGGTCATGTGTTCCCTCCCTCTCTCCCCCAACCATGTTCTCCTCCACCACTCTCTGCTCCAAATTGGCCTATAACACATTTGAAATGCATATTAGAGACATAATTGTAAGTACTTATCTTGAAAAAAAAAAAATTACAATTAAATTATGATGCATCTAATCATAGTTAGAAACTTTCAACCATGATTTATACATGTGAATCACCAACTGAAACATATTCCAAGATGGAAGAAGGTTATGTCATACCAAAGGTCCCCTCCTGGTTGCCCTATATATATATATATATATATATATATATATATATATATATATATAGAGAGAGAGAGAGAGAGAGAGAGAGAGAGAGAGAGAGACCATCTTTATATAATTAAATGAATACAAATTAAATGATTGACACTTAAAAGCATAGTTTAAAACTTTGAAACATGCAATACATGTGAGTTGTGAATCTATGGAATATCTCCCAATGTAAATGATGTTTCATTTAACATTCTAATGAGCTGCAATTAATGAACATAAACATTTTGTGTTAGTTCAAAAATTGTGAGGATGTGGATCTAATAAAAGAATTATCATCAAATGTGCTCAAAACATTTACCAATTGTAACACATATTGATCCAGTGGCCCCTTCCTCATGCCCAATTAAGTCTTTCCAACCATTGCAACAAAACGTTGAATAAGCATGTACCTCTTCGAGGCTTATGCAATATATATCATTATTTGTCTTATATACAAAACTACTATGTGCATTGGATTGTGCTCTCTATCGGTTCAAACTAACATCAATACCAAACAAAGATGAATTTTAATTGTCAACTATTGCCTCCCTTGCATGTCGACCAACTTATGAAATGGCCTCCATCTCTGAAGGTAGAGAAACCACCCTTGGTGGACGAGATACCAAGGGTGATGGAGGTCTAGGAAATACTGGATCTCAAAATGAACCAATTCGATTATAATAATATTTGGATGGTAGGTCGGTATAATTGGGTTGCATATTCTCAAAAAACTATGCATAAATGAATCTAGAAAAATAATACAGCACCTCATCATTCCATGGTAGTCTACCATATGCTACCAAGAATCGATCATAAAGATGTCATGCAGTGTGAGGGTGCTTGAAATATTGCACCTTCAACATTCGTCGCTTTGGTCCTTCCTTAAAATTGAACATTGATTTTTCCTGCTCTTTTGACACCTTTTTCTCTATTTCGGGCCATTTATTAGGGCCCATCACATGCTTCCTACATCTCCTCATAAAATCAAAAAAACCGTTGGTTGTTGTCCCAAGGTTCTTATATACATCAATGAAGTTATCTAAAGAATGCAAAAGGATCTCCAAAATTTGTTTTCTCTCTACAAGGAGATCCATTTGCTCAAGATCATGCTTCAAATTTGCATGGTGGTTTGTGCAACGTTGAACAGTCAATTTTTTAGCCTCACCTTCCCAAGGAAGCTCCACACTAATGTCCAATGGATAGGTGGTGATAGGGGTGTAATCTTCATTTTCTTAAAAATACTCAGGCCCTTGTTCACCTTCACCCTCACCCTCTGCTTCATTATTTTCCCCAACAGAAGCCCAATCCTCTACACATTTAGAAATATTTATAGATATTTAGGACAAAATGACATATATACATGTGTCCATATGCACAAGTGATTTATATAAAAATAGAAAGATAAATAAAAGAAATTTATCGGCCATATGTTGTTGATGTGATTGGGTTTGTTGTACATTGGTTGACATATCAGACTATATCCCTTAAAATACTTCCCCAAAATCATGATTATCAAAAGATCATGATGATCCATGATACAATGGATCAAATTTAGAACCCCCTTCAAATGGATGTGCACTCTCTCACGATACTCTTTCTTGTGATATACTAAATGATGCATCTGAAAAGAAATTTATCAAGTTCAGTTAGTTATATCAATTTCAACATATATGCATGCACAATTTAACATGTGCATATAAACATACATGTACCTTGATCTCCATACTAACTAGATCTAGATGAATTTGATCATCGTCCAGACTGACTATACCTCATTTTTTCACTAGACTGCCTTATGTGACTAGTTTCCCGTTCCTGACTAAGGTTCCTTGCCGAACTAGGGGTCCATGTTGAACTAGAGCTCCCTCTACTACTTTCATTAGATATCCTAGAGCATTTTCGAGGAATAATTGGAGACTCCTCTCGATCCATATATATTATATATGTGTACCAAGATACAAATTGACAATTGAAAATATTTTAATACATAAATGGACTATATTTTTATACATCATAAAAACTTGTATTTCTTCCACATCCCAAGAAGAATTTACATTAAAGAACAAATTTTATGAAAGTTTCCATTTGAGCATACCCACCAATCAAACACACTAAGAAACATCTCCCTAAAGTGTAGAAGCAATACTTGACAATGAAACTAACCTATGAAGAGATAAAGGAAAAATCAATTGCTCGATTGAATGCTTTGAATGTCGGTGTTGATGAAGAGAATAATGACTAAATTATTAAGTTATTAGATCAAATATTATTTGTTCTCTTCCTTTTTGGTGAATTGCATAACTTTCCAAAAAGGGGATGCTTGGTGGTGGAAGGATTTTTGGACTTTCAGTGTATATTCCACAAGAAAATTATGTTAATCAATTGACAATAGTTTAATTTACATCAAACCAATGCCATTCTTCGTCTAGTGGCTATTTATATTGAAATTCCAAAGTGTCAATCCCAATTTTCTTAGTATATTAAGAAAGATATAGAACCTAAAACAAATTGAAGAGTTCTATAAGAAAGTGCATGATGCCATTCAACCAGCCCTACCAATCATGCACACTAATAAATATGTCCCTAAAGTGCAGAAGCATTACTTGACAATAAAATTAACCTATGAAAGGATAAAAGAAAAATTAATTGCTCAGTTGAACACTTTGAATGTCGATGTTGATGAAGGCTATGATGAGTAAATTATTAAAGTTATTGGAACAACTATTTGTTTTTCCCTTGATTTTTGGTGAATTGCAGAACTTGCAAAAAAGAGGATGCTTGGTCGATATTAATTCCATAACAATAAATGATTACCCATAAAATATTGCTAGATTCAACCATAAAAATGCATTTCTCAAGATTAATTGTTCCTTGATATAAGGAGCATTGATATCTTGAAAGTCAACACAATCATGGATGAACCCAATCTCTTTCATGATGGGGACTATGTTGAAGACCAAATTAAAAATAGTTGATGGCATGAAAGAAACCACACATCCAAGAGCTTGTGGATATTGAATTTGACATGTTTGGTGGTATTATGGTTCACTACACACTAATGTTGGCCAATCGAGGTAGCATTATCATAGGTCACAATGTTATGGATGACAATAGAGGGATCAATTCCTTTGGAATCCTCATATTTCAAGGTGAATGCATTGATATACTCATGGAGGAAGGTATATAAGGAAGTAATATCCACTTTCACAAGAGAGGAACTTGAGTGAAGCTTCTTTGAGTGCTCATCTATTTCAATGTTTATTCTAATTATGACCTCATAAAAAATGTGTTAATTTTTTTCTTCAAAGAAAGGAGGAGTGGAGGAAGGAATTTCTCACAATATCAATAGTAGTTCATATAATATTAAATAAAGAGGGAGACATAATCAAAGTGAGTTTTTACCGCCCAAATGGGTTAGATCCAATGGTGGAAAGCAAGGAGTTTTTCACCGTTGGGCAAGGTTCAATTCTCGTGAGGGCTTTACCTGGAGCCATGGGGACACCTTGAGGTAGTGGTCGAATGTGTGGTTGCACCTAGAGATACCATATTAAATGGTATCATGACCTGTGCACACATAAGTGGATCAAAGCCCACCCCCATGTCCTTCAAATTTTTGAAGCCCAAAGGGGTTGGATCCAATGGTGGAAAGCGAGGAGTTTTTCACCATTGGGCAAGGTTCAATTCTCGTGAGCGCTTTACCTGGAGCCATGGGGACACCTTGAGGTAGTGGTCGAACATGTGGTTGCACCCAGAGATACCATATTAAATGGTATCATGACCTGTGCACACATAAGTGGATCAAAGCCCACCCCCATGTCCTTCAAATTTTAAAGCCCCCGGGGGGCAGCTCAATTGGCAAGTGCCGTGAAAATGAAGTTCCAAGAGGTTTCGAGTTCAACTCCCCCCGACTTACCTTGTGTGTCGTGTAAGGGGCGTTGTGGGCACACCTGGAGGTTATAGTGGTAGCGGTTGGATAACACGGCCACATGTAACGCGAGCACGTGCCCAACTAGTTGTTGATTCCTCCAGACATAAAATAAAATAAAAAATAAAATAAAAAATAAAATAAAAAATAAAAAAAAAATAAAAAAAGTGAGTTGTTACCATTTGTATCCATCAAGCCTATAAAAATAATGTTACTCTATGTAAAACATATGCTTGAATATTATATTACAAGTTTTTTTATACTAAAAGGGGGATAAGGAAGGGAAGCAAAATAGAAGAGCCTTTGACTGAGAGTGTGAAGGGTGGATGAGAACGCCCCACTAGAGTCACCAAAATTTAGTGAATTAATGGAATTTTTCTACCATAAAGTAGGAATGTAGTGATGGAAGACCACCCTAATGCACACACAAACACATTACTAAATAAGGGGGAAAAATTGAGTGAAGTTGAGACCCTTTTTTTAGAGAAAAACTACAAAACCCTAAAGTGAGGAAAGAAAGGATCAAAAGGAGAAGGAGACACTTGGTTGATTAGTGTTTTAGATATTTATTATGCTAACCTGTGCTTTTATATGATTAGGGTACTTCACTTAGGTAGATTAACTTTTACTAGAAAATTAGTAAAGGAAAGTAAACTGGACTTGAACAAGCATGACCTTATATTGTTACATGATAGTAAGTCATATTTTACCCTTCTGCTTAGAGAAATGAGGTCTCTTTCCCTAGACTAAATGTTTAATGATATTGTATACTTGGAGGGTAACATGTTGGCCTCTCAAAAGGTGTTTGAGTCTCAAGTATACCATCCATAAAAGAATAAAAGTAAAGAATAAAGGTGTGCTCTTGCATCACCTTCTAATCCATCAATGACTCCACTTAAGTCAACATACAATTGTAAATAAGTACAATTGTGCTACACATTTATATGACTAATATTCATAAGTCTCATCATCAAGTGATACTTGAAATCAAAACTCAACGAATCAACACCCTCAATGCAAACTCCATTACTCAAGTCAACATACAATTGTCAAAGTGTACAATTATAATACAAATTTCTCAACTAATCTTCACAAGTATGATCACAAAGTGAAATTTACATTGAACCTCCAATGAGTTGACACCCTTAGCAACTCCATCACTTTAGCAGACATGCAACTATGAAAACATTATATTTGGATTTGACATCTTACTAAGAATACAAAATTAGATTTGTTATAGACTGATAGGAAGTTGATGTTTATCATAAATGAATATAACTAATTTATTTTTTATAAATACATGTATTGTAGCAATATTGACTTGTTTTCCATTGCATTCTCTCCTTCATAAACTCATATTTTATCCTTCATAAACTCATATGCAATCACCATGAAGAATTCAAGGATGGTTGGTTTTCTCCTAAGCATTCTTAAGGCACTCACATCAAATATCTCATATTTTACTCCTATTAAAAAACAATAGGTTGTTTATTATTGAACCTTGAAACTATACCTATACCCAAATTGAATGGACTCCTTGTTTGAATTCTCATAATTTTTAAATCATACACCATCTATATCTATGTTCCTTGAACCTACACTTGTCCTTATTCTTGAACCCAATCCCATAGTGTAAATTTATTTTGATACACTCATTGTTTTTCCCTTCCAAAGTATAATCGTGTATACTTTTCATGTGCTTTTCTTTTTTAAGAAGAATAAATTTGCTCAACAACATCTATGGTAAAATATCATTGTAGTATGGTGTAAGATGTAAAAAAAAAAAAAAAAGGAAATGTCCACATTCACTTCAATGCAACAATCATTGTTATTAAACAACAATTTTTTTTTGTAAAAAAATCATTTTATATGTATTTCCACATTAAGATTGTGTTATATAAAAACCATGTTATTTTCTTAAAATATTTGGAATATCATAATTTTTTAATGCTTAACACCTTTTAAGAATACAATAATAACAACAGTCTTAAAGGTGGAGAGAATTGGACCAACATTCTAGGATTTGAACGGAAAACACTCCCAACCAAGTCTTTAGGGGTTCCTTTGACAGACAAAGTATACAAGATGTCAACTTGGGAAAGAGTAATAAACAGGTTACAGGAGCGGGTAAAAAACTGGACGTATAGCTCCCTTAACCTAGTAGGCAGACTGATCATAACCAAGTCTATTTTACAAGCAATCCCAACCTATATGATGTTATTCTTCCCCACTCCACAGGGGATCCTACAGAAAATAAGAGCCATCCAGAGGGACTTCTTGTGGCGAGGAGCGGAAACAAAGAAAAAATGGGCCTTGGTGGCCTGGGAGAAAGTCTGTAGGCCAAAGAGAAAAGGAGGATTGGGGCTACAAGACCCACAAATGACCAACAATGCATATGGGGTGAAACTCTGGTGGCGATGGGTCAAAGAAACTACAACACCCTGGGTAACCCTATGGAAGGCAAAGTATGCCCCGGACATCTGCGAACAGGACAGAATCTGCTTCGGAGGAACCAGGGAAGGTTCAGCCATTTTGAACCTAGCCTAGCGCAACAAAGCTTGGATTTAGACACATAGCTTTTGGGAAATCAGGAATGGCAGAACAGTCATATTATGGGAGGATGCCTGGCAACAGGAACAAAGGATGGAAAACATATACAAAGGGATACTCCAACAGGACCTCATCACACTAGGAAAAATCAATGTCTATCAGTACTGGAAGCAGGAAATGGACTACAACAAATGGAGAATCTGGGATGGGATTAATCCTCAGAACACTGATATACCCGCAACAACAATAAAAGAGGTGGAGGAGGAACTAGGAAGGCGGAAAATAATAGTCACGGAAGGAGAGGACTAGTTGAGGTGGGGCCAAAAGGACAGAGGGGAATTCAACCTAAAAGAAGTCCAACGCTATATGGCGGACCCAGGCCAAGATGACCCAACGCAACACTGGGATAAGCTATGGAACATCCCCCAATGGCCAAAGATTAAGATCTTCTAATGGCTAATTTTACACAACCGCATCCTAACTTGGGATAACCTAAGGAAAAGAGGATTCACAGGTCCATCAAGATGTCATATTTATCAAACTCAAGAATAAAAAACAAACCATCTCCTCGACGAATGTTCCTACACTGCAGAACTGTGGGACTGGGCGGAAAGTATCTTTCGCCAGTCTGACAGGATCCGAGGCAACATTTCCGCAACCATCAAGCTCTGGAGAGAAAACTACAGTGAAGAAGAAGAGGTGAACCTTTGTTGGATCCTCTCCCCGGGAATGATCATATGGTCGATATGGAAGGAAAGGAACCGACGAATTTTCATAAACCAAAGTTGGCCAGAAGGGAAGATCAAGGAAACAATAACAACCATGATACGTGAAACGGTGATGAGCCACAACTGCCAGGTAGGTAGAGCGAAACCCACTGATCAGGATTCCCAAGTCCTAGATTTTTTCCACCTGAATGGTGGATGCAACCCCAATCAAAATAGACAGCCACCGCAACTCCAAGTAGGTGAGCGCAAATGGAAACCACCACCTTCAGGCTCCCTCAAGTTCAATTTCGACGGGGTGGTGAAAGGCAACCCAGGGAGAATAGGTTTGGGAGGATTAATTAGGGATAGTAAAGGGAACATCATACAGCTGTATGTTGGAAGTCTGGGCAACTCAACCAATAACGTCGTAGAATTTGGAGCCCTGGAGACTGGCCTGGAGATTCTAAATCGAGAGGGGATGACGAACGCCATAGTGGAAGGAGATTCAGCGCTAGTCATCAACATAGTGAGAAAACTCCAAAATGGTGCTAGCATGGGTAAAATACAAAGGCACTAGAGATTGGCCCACCTACTGAAAAAAATCCAAGAGCACTTGCGGATAGGGATCACTGTGGAGTTGTGCTGGGTGTGGAGGTCAGAAAATAGACTAGCGGACAAAATAGCAAATGAGGGGGTTGATATAGAAGGGCCAGAGTTGGACACAACCTAGAGAAATATCCCGCAAGGTCAATTCCAGGCAGATTGCACCCAACTTGTGGCAAAAGACTGGGCCAATAGAAGCAGTATGGAATATTATGGAAATAATGGAGGCGCATAAGACACTGAAGGACACATAGGTCCCAGACAGAATCCGATGACCCACCAATCAAATTAGGTTACAAATGAAGAAGTAGATCACACATCAAGCGAAGGTACGGCACCACAGTCCCATCAATAAAAAGAAGTACAGAGGCTACCCTTTGGAAAGCAGAAGAGACAAACCATAGACGACAAAGGACGAAGGATGAAAGGTTTCACCAGGGCCAAGTCGGAGCACACCTCACCTAAGTACCGAGATGGGACCAGAAAATGGAGGGTGTATAATGAGCAGGACACAACTTTGGTGCAGGGATAACGAAAAGGTCATCAAATTCACACGCTCTGGAACAAAGGATACTGACCGGAAGGACCACCTTGATGAGAAGGCCATGATTGCAAGGACAGGACACCAGAAAATACCACATTTGGTTTGGCTCCATAAAGGCAAGGACACCAGCAATTACCACAGAACTGAGCATTGTAATTACAGAGGCCACCTTACTTACTATAAAGAGGTGAAGCGGAACAAGGAAAGAACCCAACGTAAGAACTACCACCTACAAGCGAAGATGGTACACATGAAGAAAACCAGCAGCAATAGAGGCCCCCAGGGGAAGGAACCTCCACTAAGTGCCCGGAGGATGACAAGAATTGAACAGGCGGCTAGGGAAGCAAAGAGTGCCTTCCTCACTAAGGTAGACACAAAGGGGAAGACGACCATCAAAATATGGGAGAGAGAAATCAACAACGCCCATAGGGGAAAATCCTGGTCACAAATAACCCAGGAAGTGGGGGGGATAAGGGACCCCGGAGCCACACAACCAAGGATAACTCTCTACCACAGGAAGGTGGAGGAAGCCTGGAGAACCAAAATGTTGATAGGTAATATGTGTGTGTCCCGGAGTGAGACCAACAGGATAGAATCCAAAGAACAGAAGAAAGAGTGCACAAGAATTCACAACCACCTCAGTAACCTGGAGGGGGGGGTAAAAAGACTTGTGGAGGAACAGAAAAGACAGCAGGAAAAACTGGAGTGAATGGCAAGGCAATTTCATATCTATCTATGCTATGTCCACCATATAGACATTACTCCAGCCAACAGAAATGGAACCCCAACGAGCATCAGAAAGATACACCTAGTAGAAAAAAGGGAGGAGAACGCAGCCCAGCAGGAAGGAGATGAAGAGCACCCCATCAACCTAGACTAGCGCAGGACTAGCCCTGGTCATGTCTCTCAGAGTAGTATCTAACCCCACTATACTTAGACTTTTTCTTATTTCTTTTTTATGACATTTTTTTTTTCTTTTAAACTGGATTATGGTAGCCTGGGTCGATTTCCCAAGGTGGAAACCCAAGCATATCACGTTTACTATCAGACTCTGCAACCTAGGGACCCCAGATCTAGTTTCTGTTTTGGCAAATCCTGGAAGTCCTCGCATCAGTTTTGTACTATAACCTTCTAAAGCAATATAGATTC
>ML788524.1:940730-963575 GCA_009831015.1 Picea engelmannii | reverse complement strand
CTTGAGAATATTGAATACCTATAGGTGTCTGAGGTAACCAAAGGATATCTAAGTCGAATTTCTGAGGGAAGGTGAAGAAAAGAAGGCCGGAATTCAAGGAAGGATAAATTATTTTGATGATGCTTTCTAAGGTATGTTATTTACAGGTCATCTCACCATTTTCGCAATAAATTTTTTTCTAGAATGATTTAGATAGTGAAAATGTTATGTCAATGAGAAAACAGATCCAAGTATCTGTGGTAAAAAATTCATCTTGTGGTTCGTTGTATTTTTGGAGTTTCACTCCGTGGAAAATAGGGTTTGTGGTTACTCCTAAAACTAGTCAAAAACATATGTTTCGGGTAAAAACGTCTTAACTTCTTCATAACAGGTCCAAATTCAGTAATAAAAAATGTGTTGGTTATAGTACAGTATTTAGTATGTTGTGTAATAGTTTCAGATCGATTCAAAAAATATTCCGTGTGGGGCATGCTCTACAAGGTTGCTCTCTAGAATAAGCCAGAATTCAGCAAGGTATGTCATTTTTTCTATAACTACTTTTCTGAGAGGTTCCAAGTAGTAACACATGGATGAATTCCATTAAATACATTGAAGAACATTGTGTATCAGTTTCATATATTTATTCATTACAGGTACAAAGTTATGATTATTTCAAGTTAGGGTTGTTGACTAATCCAAAACTAGTCATGTGAGACTAAAAAAAAGTTTGATGTAAATGTTAGTCTCTTGTTGTTTAAAGTTAATGAAGGTTTGCAGGTATGTGATCATATACACCAAGTCTATTACAGAGTTATAAATCATATTTGGATGATGAAATTGATGAGGGATTTTGATTGAGGTACAAGTTGGGTACATGGTTGAGACAAGTAGTTGATGAGTTGGCGCATACATGAGGTGTATAGTTGATGATGTTGGTACATATTGATAAGTCATAGTTGATGAGTATTTGACACATGATTGGTACATACTTGGTACATGGTTGGTTTCACTTGTTTATGGTGCAGGTTGGTGCATGGTTGATGCATTTTTTTATGGTACAGGTTGATTACAGGTTGAGGTACAGGTTAATGCATGGTTCATGTTTATTGGTACAGGTTTACAGTGATGTATCTCACAGTGATAGTGTGACAGTGGTTTCATCATTCTACTTCTACTTCAAGGCAGTTGGACGGGGCAAGGACAGGTGGTTTTAGCCACCTTCCGGTTGTAGCCAGAGAACATAGGGGGTTGTAGCCTCCTTCTGGTTGTAGCCAGAGAATTGGGGAATTGGAGCTTCCCTCAGGTTGTAGCCTAAGAAACTAGGGGGTTGGAGTCTCCTTCCAGTTGCAGATGGAAAACAAAGGAAGTTGGTGCTTCCAATGAATGTAATTCTTTAAGACATATAAGAAAAAGTATTATAGAGTTTTCTCCCAATTTGGGTTTTACACGTAAAACACTGGTGTACTGTGTATCTGTGTGATTGTTCATTTATTATTGCTCATTATTGGATAATAATTCTACATTGATATAACACTTGGATTATTTGAAGAAAAATGATTATAATTATATTATTACTGATTCACCCCCCCTCTCAGTAATCCAACATTCACTACTTGGAACCTCTCAGAAAAGGAGTTATAGCAAAAATGGCATACCTTTCTAAATTCTAGCTTATTCTAGAGAGAGACCTTGTAGAGCGTGCCCTGCATGGAATGTTTGTTGAATTAATATGAAACTATTACATAGAATACTACAAATTGTAATATAACCAACACATTTGGTCTTACTAAATTTGGATCTATTATGAACAAGTTGTGACATTTTTACCCGAAACACTTGTTTTAGACTAGTTTTACGACTAGCCAAAAACTCTATTTTCCATGGAGTGTAACACCAAAACTACAACGACCCACAAGTTTAATTTTTTACCACAGATACTTGGATATGTTTCCTCAATGGCATAGTAATTTCACAGTTTGAATCACTCTAGAAAAAAAATTATTGTGAAAATGGTGAGATGACCTGTAAATTGCATACCTTAGAAAGCATCATCAAAAGAATTTATCCTTCCTTGAATTTCGACCTTCTTTTCTTCACCTTCCCTCAGAAATTCGTCTTAAATATCCTTTGTTTACCTTAGAAACCTATAGATATTCAATATTCTCAAGTGTGATCTGAAATGAGAGAGTCTTGCCTCTTATTTATACTCTCCAAGTAGCTTCCTTAAAAACATCTTCTAGGTCACTTTTCTCACTTTCCTTATTTTAGGGTTAACCCACTTCTAATTTCTCCATTAAATTTATTATTTAAATAATTCATTTGTATTCACTTTGAATTATAGTACACTCATCACTTCACTTTATTATTTACCTTCTAAAATCTCTTAAACCACTTTGACTAAACACTCACCCAAGTAGAACTTTGCTCCACTGGTGCTTCATCGGTCATCAATACAACCTACCCAATCTGGATCTGTGTAGGAAATAAGAGATAGATCCTTTCATTTTGTATACCATAATCCAA
The DNA here is from genome assembly GCA_009831015.1 of Picea engelmannii. Taxonomy (NCBI): domain Eukaryota; kingdom Viridiplantae; phylum Streptophyta; class Pinopsida; order Pinales; family Pinaceae; genus Picea; species Picea engelmannii. The sequence goes on along the minus strand of ML788524.1, from coordinate 961,073 downwards.
ACTCTTTTGTTCCTTTGAGATATTTGAAAATTCTCTTCACTACTAATACATGTGATTCCTTTGTTGTTGCTTGAAATAGTTCCACTTGTCCAATTGTTTGCATTACATCTCGTCTAGATGTTGTCACATATAGTAGGATGTCAATCATTGACCTGTATTGCCTCTGATCTGTATACTTTGAATCATCATCTTTTCTTAACTTGCAACTGGTTTGCATGGGATTGATAACTAGTTTGTAATCTTCCATTCCGAACCTCTTTAACATGTCTATGATATACTTGGTTTGAGAAATAAAAATTCCTTTTTTGCTTTGACGTATCTGAAGTCCCAGAAAGAAGGATAGTTCTCCAAGTAATGACATTTCAAATTCATTCTACATATCCTTTGCAAATTTATGGCTTAACCTGTCATCATCACTACCAAAAATAATATCATCAACATAAACTTCAATTAATAAAATATTACCTTGACTTACCTTGATGTAGAGGTTGTTCTCTGCACTTCCTTTTCTGAACCCTGCCTACTCTAGATATTTATCCAGTCTAGAGTACCATGCTCTAGGAGCCTGTTTTAGACCATACAAAGCCTTCTTTAATTTGCACACATAGTCTGCATTCTCTGACATCTGAAATCTTTCTGGTTGTTCAATGTAGACTTCTTCTTCAAGTTCCCCATTCAAAAAAGATGATTTTACATCCATCTGATACACTTTAATATTTTTGGAGCATGCATAATCTAAAAGCAAACGGATTGCTTCCATTCTGGAAACTAGGGCAAATGTCTCTTCAAAGTCGATTCCTTCGATCTGTGCATATCCTTTACATACCAATATAGCTTTGTTCCTTGTAACCTATCCATCTTCATTCAATTTATTCTTGAAAACCCATTTTTTTTCGATCACATTCTTATTCTTTGGTCTTGGAACCAATTCTCAAGTGTCATTTTTCCCTATTTGATCCAATTCTTCATCTATGGCCTTATTCCAAAATTCATCCTTGCTGGCTTCTTCAAAACAGTTTGATTCAACTGTAGATAAGAGCTCTAGGTGTGTTTGTTCTGGTGAACGGATTCTTCTTCTAGTCTCAACTCTTGCATCTGTATTTCCGATAATTTGATCTAAAGGATGATTCTTATGTACTCGTCTGCTAGATGTCTTTGGAGACGCTTGTTGAACTTTCTCTTATGCTTCTTTTGGATTCTCTTCATCTTCATCTTCTACTTATTTTTCATCTTCTGCTTCCTTTTCGAAAGGTTGTTCGAGTGATTCATTTTCTTATTCCTTTGATTTTGGTTTGTCTGTTTCATTAATTGTTACATTGATGCTTTCCACAACTTTGTTCAATCTCAGATTGTAACACTTGTATGCTTTCCTTGTACTTGAGTAACCAACAAGTACTACTTTGTCCACATGAGAGTCAAACTTTCTCATTCTGCCATCTTCTCTTTTGATGTAGCATTTGCTTCCAAAAACTCTAAAGTGTTTCACATTTATTGGTCTTCATTTCCATAGCTTGTGTCAAAATAATATCTGTCAATTTGGAATCCATTAGCATTGTTCGAGCCATTTCCTATATTGTCATGTACTTTATTTCAACAACTTCATTCTATTGAGGTGTCCTAGCAACGGAGAATTGTCTTTTTATTCTATGACTGTTGCAGTAGTCCATAAATTCCTTTGAATTGAACTCTCCTCCATTATCATATATTAAGAATTTGATTTTTGAATCCATTTCATTTTCAACCATTTCCTTGTAGATCTTAAAGTTTTCAAAAGCTTCTGGCTTGTTCTTGAGAAAGAAAATTGCATTCATTCTTGTATAATCATCAACTAATAACATAAAGTATTTCTCACCTTTTAAACCCTTTGTTGTAGTTGGTCCAACTATATCAATGTGCACAATTTTCAGTGGTCTTGTCGTTGAATATTCCTTTGGTTTGAACCTGGTCTTTGTTTTCTTTCCTTGTTGACAATGCTTGCATAAAATGTTGGTTTGTTTCGTGATCTGGGCCATTTCTTTGACTGCTTCTCTTTTTATAACTTTGACAAGGTTATCAAAATGTATGTGACCCATTCTTCTGTGCCATAGCCAACTTTCATCTTCATTTCCTAGACAACACTTTTCATTTCCAATTTCACTTAACACATATATGTTGCTTGAAGTTCTTGCAGCTATAGCAATTAATTTTCCTGAACCTTCTTTTCTTATCTTGCACTTTTGTTAATCGAAAGTAACTTTATGAACTTGGTCACACATTTGACTCACACATAGAAGATTGTGTTTCATATCTTCTACTAGTAGAAAATTTTATTCCTTTGTATTCTTGTTCCCAATTATGACTATGCATTTTCCAATGATTTTAGTTGAATCATCATTTTCGAAGGAGACTGATCCATCTCTTTCCTTTCTTAATGTAAGAAACTTGTCTCTATCACCTGTCATGTGTTTTGAACAGCCACTGTCAACATACCAACCATGTTTCTTCTACTTAGCTTATAGAGCAAGTGTGCATTCTTCATTGCTATATTGATTCTTCTTTCTTATCCATGTCATTCTCTAAGGTTCTTGTCTGTGACTGTTGTTATTCTGTTGTGGTTCTCTAGGAGGGACTGTCATTCTGCAATCTTTGGCCATGTGTCCAAAGTTGTTACATTTGTAACATTCCACTTCAATGCTCAAACATTCAAACCTGCTGTAACTTCTTCTTTGTGTTTCACTAGGCCTTCTTGGATAACCCTTTTGTGTATGACTTTCAAAGTTGTTTATGTTCCTGTTGTTAGCTCTGCAATTCACAGATTTATGTCCAAAATTATTACATGCATAACATAAACCAAAAAATATAGTTTGATACCTGTGAGTTGAAGATATTCTAAAAGTAGGTACTCTTATGAATCATTCTTATCCTTGAGGCCTATCTGTCTGTTGTTGATTCTGAAATCTGAATCTTCTCAGTGGAGGAGTGTCCCTGTAATCTTCCTTGTAAATCTTCCTATCCCCTTTGATTGTTTCTGCATATCATTTTGGATATGTTTCTTGCTCTATTGTTTTGGAGCTTGATCCCTTTTATGTCGGATTGTATCCAAGTTCGGACTTGTCAAGATAAGATTTTTGACTGCTGATAATGTCATCCAAAACTTTTGAGCTATTCTGCATGTTTTTCTTTTGAATATCCTTTCTTAATGTGACAATCTTTGCTTCCAAATTTCCAATGATCTTGTCATTTTATTCTAGTTGTTCTTTGAGTGCTTCTTCAATTATTTTATCTTCTTCTATTTGAACCTTAAAATTTGTGATCATTTGTTCTAGTTCTTGAGTGTCTTCTTTCTTGCCTAGTTCCGCTTTTAGTTTCTTGTGTTTCTTCTTTTCTCTTCTGATAACTTCTATGGCACACATCAATTCTTTTCGGTAGTAAACTTCTACCTCATCAATGTCTTTTTCGACTTCTTCATATTCATATTCAGCTTCTTCATATTCTTCTTCGGAGTCGTCTTTATCAGAGTCTTCTACTGCCATGAATAGAACTCTTCTTGTCTCACTGTCACTGACTTCATCTTCATCTGATGATGAGATGTCTTCTTTGGTGCATAAAATTTTCTTGAAAACTTTCTTTCTAGTTATTTTGCCTTTATATGTTTGTTTTCCTTTTGAGTAACCTTCATCATTTCTTTTTTTCTTATGAGGACATTTTTTAGCAAAATGACCAATACCATCGTAATTAAAAAAATTAAAGAAAGCTTACATCTATACCTACTGTCGGTTCAATTGTTCAGTCTTTTGACGAAGTTGGCCACTTCTTCATCATCTTCCAAGACGTCATTTTTGCTGCTATGTTCTTCTTGTTGCTTTTCTTTTTTCTTTTATCTTTTGGATGCCTTGAAAGTTACTTCTTTTACATCTGGATTTTCTTGTTCAGTTCTCATTTCACATGTTGTGAAGATTTCATGTAGTTCGTCCATGCTTATTGAATTTAGATATGATCTTTCTTCAAGTGTTGATATCTTAGGGTCAAATATCATAGGAAGAGATCTTAGTACCTTTTGAACAATTATAGATTCTTTGATTTATTCTCCCAATCCTATGATTGCATTCATTGTTTCATCGACTCGTAAGATTTAGGTTGCAATATTCTCATGTTCCTTCATCTTTAGTTTCTCGAACTGACCTCTGTAAGTTTGAAGCTTTTTTGCTTTGAATTTTGAATCTCCTTCATAAATATTTTGAAGCTTGTCCCAAATCTCTTTAGCGGATTTACAATGTGAAACTTTGGTGAATACCATTTCATTGAGACCATTCAGAAGTACATTTGTGGCTTTGAAATTATTCTAACCGAGTTTCACTGCTTTGTCATTTGTTGGTGGAACTGTTGGTGCTGTGTATCCATCTACAATTGATTGTCAAATTTCAAATCCCTGTGCTTGTATATATGTCTTCACCCTTATGCTCCAAAAAACATGTTTTTGTCCACAAAACTATGGTATTCAATTTTTATAGAAGTTGTTCCTCTCCATGATCTACCTTTCAGTGGTTAAACTGATTTTTAAGGAACCTTCTCTGACACTAATTGTTGGATTGCTGAGAGGGGGGGTGAATCAGTAATAGAGCAATTATAATCATTTTTAAACCAAATAATTCAAGTGTTATATCAATGTAGAATTATCATCCAATAATGAGAAATGAACAAATGAACAATCATACACATACACATTACACCAGTGTTTTACATGGAAACCCAAAGCAGGAGAAAACCACGGAATTTTTTTTATTATATGTCTTGAATAATTACATTCATTAGAAGAACCAACTTCCTTTGTTTTTCAGCTACAACTGGAAGGAGGCTCCAACCCCCTTATTTCTTAGGCTACAGCCTGAAAGAAGATCCAACTCCCCTATTCTCTGGCTACAACCAGAAGGAGGCTACAACCCCCTATGTTCTCCAGCTACAACCAGAAGGTAGTTACAACCACCTGTCCTTGCCCCGTCCAACCACCCTAAAGTAGAAGTGGAATGATGGAACCACTGTCACACTATCACTTTGAGATATACCACTATAAAACTGTACCAATAAACCTGAACCATGCATCAACCATACATCAACCTATACCTCAACCTGTAATTAACCTGTACCATAAACAAGTGCATCAATCATGCATCAACATGTACCAAACAATATGTAATCAACCTGTAACATAAACAAGTGCAACCAAGTATGTACCAATCATGTGTCAACTACTCATTAATTATGACTCATCAATATGTACCAACATCGTCAACTATACACCTCATGTATGTGCCAACGCATAAACTACTTGTCTCAACCATGTACACAACATGTACCTTAACCAAATTCTCTCATCAATTTAATCATCCAAATATGATTTTTAACTCTATAATAGACCTGGTGTATATGATCACATACCTGCAAACCTTCCTTAACTTTAACAACAAGAGACTAGCATTTTCATCAAAATTTTCTTTAGTCTCACATGACTAGTTTTAGATTAGTCAATGACCCTAACTTGAAATAATCATAACCTTGTGTTGACGGGCGAAAATGAACACTCGTCAACTGGAGAAGTGGATCCGGTCTAGGGTTTTCTAAATAACCCAAGTCGTTTGGGATGATCCACCCCGACAAGTTTAGCGGCTCCGTTGGCCGATCTAAGTCCTAGGAAAACGAAAGAAAACTAACTAAAGAAACTAATCTAAATGAAAACAACAATTAAAGCAAACTAATAAACAAATCTGGAATACATATATACAGTCTATTGTCTAATATTATACAGCAATAATTCTATGAAATTAAATGTTCAATTATCAACAGAATTAAATCTTAATCACAAATATACAATATTTACATATTACAGATTTTAAATCGAAAACCTGAAAAAGCCATTTGTGAGCTGTCCGATGACAGCAAAACTATTTTTTATTTTTTTTTATTTTTTTTTATGAAACAAAAAATAAAATGACAATTATCAAAGATGAATAATTAAAATAACAATTTGTACTATAAAACTAAACTATACGTCTATCTAAACTACTGAAAATTCTCGAATTTACTATCTATCAAATTGCAAATAACGATCTAACCTGAAGTAACGCTTTCCAATTTGTCCCGTTCAAAGTATATGATTCAGATGTTCGATGGGAGGAAACCCGCACCAAATTTTCCACAAGCTTCTTGTAAACAGGAAGCAGCAATGCTCTTTGAATATAAATGACAGGACAAACAAGACATAAAAAATGACAGCAATCTTATAATTTACAAACCATCACAATTAGATAAACCCGTATGCGAAGATTTGCACAAGATGATTCATTTAACGAAGAAGATAAACCCTTATTCATTAAATCGAAACAGAGTAATTGTTGTATTAAAACTGAGATACATAAGACATGGACAGAATTTAAATCATAATGCATTAACTTGTAATATGTCTTGATATCTAAAGTAGTCAATGACTTAATCACAAATTGAAATGCACAAAATCTGAACGAAAGTATGATAAATTGAAAGCTAAAGTTGTTACAAAAGATCCACTTCCATTCGAGTTTGTATCATCATAAATCCGTAATCTTGTTCTCCCAACAATCGATGATGGGTCCATTACAAAAAATAGCAAGTATTTAAAGGCCATAGGGTAAAACATCCATGTGGGAATTATCAAAAATAGTTTACAAAAAATCTGGGAATAATCTCCCAAGTCTCTATTTCTGCCTATGACCAACAACTTAAAACAAAACTATATCACAACAAGTATCTTCTAAACTGCCACAGCATGCCCAATTTGCCATTGAAATTCGTAAGTACCTGCAGGTGGACAAAAATAGACAAGTTTAGATAATGTTTTATTGGTAAAATTAACAAAAATCTAAATTTTAAGACTAGCTACAGAATCTCACAATTCTGTAGCTGGTCTAATTTGAAAACAGGACCGTTTTAAATCAATCCAAAACTAACAGAAATATATTTGAACTATTAAACAAATATTTGATTACTAATTGAAAACAAAAGAAATCGTTCATGCCAAAAATAACCAAATCTTTATGCCAATTTGAAACAGACAGAATCATATTTAATTAACCGAATGGTAACAGGGATATATGCAACCTGTCAAACATTTTTTATTATCAATTCGGAGCAGACAGAATCGTTTTGATAATTCGAAACCAACGAAAAAAAAATTGAATCGATCTCAAATGAAACAGACTATAACCGATCAAGAAAATCTTTCATATTCATTCAATGCAAACGCAATATTTTATGTCGACTCAGAACTTTAAAAAATCGTTTTTAAATCCAAAACTAACAGAGTTGTTTTTTTGAATCAATAGATTACATTGTATTTATCAAACTAATCTTTGATATTGATGCATCGCATACATAAAAGACTATGCTAATTCAAACATACAGAATCGTCAAAATCAAACCAAACAGAACCGAATTGAGCTAACTCCGAGCCGACACAATCCAAGAACATCAAAATCTTATCAATCCAGAACATAACTATACTCGATTTTAGCAAACAAATCTTCTTTACATGATTCATAACGATGTCATTTTTGGTAAAACGAAAATAACAGAATCGTTTTGAATCTATTAAAACGAACAGAACTAATTGAAAGCAAACCCAATCGGTCATACTAATTCAAACCAACTCATAAAACAAAATCGATGTTGAAATACATACCTGGGTAGTAAGAAAATGCTTCGATCATGATAACTTTGAATTGACAAAGGTCGTTGCTGCCTCGACATTTTTGAAGACAATTGAACTGGTGGTTTTTTGTTTCTTCTCGTTGGCATGTAGCCTGTCGTTCTCCTTTGATAGCACAGTAACTCGTTCCTCTAATGATTTAATCTTAGATTGCAACAGGGGAACATCGGTGTAATAGCGTTCAAGCCAAGAATTACATTGAATACACGATGGTTGATCGAGCTTTGGCATCACAGGCAAAGGTTCTTTCAAGTTACCAGGGGTGTCACTATGAAGCTTAATTCCCAGAAATTTAGGATCGTTCTTGAGGCACGGAGGTAAGTTGGAGACATAGTCATAGGGTTCCATAGAGCAGAGGCCATGAGAGTAAGGGTATTCCTCGGCTAGGAAACGTTCAATCTCAGAGTCTGAATCCTTGCTCAAGACGATAGGTTTTTGGTCAGTGCTCTGCTTGGGCTTGTTCCGAGCACATCTCGATATCCATCGTGCATTTTTCTTTCCCTTACTGTTGACAGCAGTATCACCTTTGCCTTTCTTCCTCACAGGCCTCTTGATGACCTTATTATTGTCTTTAGCACACGGGTCGGCCATGGTATCGGGTAGGTCCATGTCGGGGCAATTCAAGGGTTTGAAAGGGGGTAAAAGGGTAGGAGGTGGCACAGCTGGCTCAACCAGTGTTTCAGTGACCACAGATTTATCCATTAGAACACACTCGGGGGTGGCAAAGACATTCCTTGATAGGAAGGATTTCCAACAGTCACCACTAAGGCTTAAATGATGAACGATAATGACTTTGATCAAGCAGTGATGGAAAAGGCTGCTATCAGCCTTCTCACGCTTAAATCGTTTGGACATCTTGTACAGACTACGTAAGAGATAATGTGGCATATTCAGAGGGTAGTCTATAAAATTCATCAATAACCGAAGATGATACAGAAATACCAAGCCATAACGACCTTCGCGGGTCACAAACTGCTTAACAATTGCCAAAAGATCATGCCACCTAGGTTTGAGGGTAGTGATAGGCATACCTCTATCGCAGCTAACAATATTTCTTGATGTGAATAGGAGCGGCCACGGCACCTCGTCTACTTTGGAATTTTTAAACCACCTTTGCCCTGTAGCTGGTAGTCATGTCGCTGAGCTTAGGAATTCCTCATTTAGCTCGAGTTGTATGTCTCCGACCTTAGCCCTGCATCCGTCGAAGGTGAGGGCGAACTGTTGGGCAACCGAAAGGTTGAAACCCTCAAATCTTTGGATAAACACCAGCCAGCCACTATTTTCCAAATCCTCACGAGCATTTTCGAATAGCAACAGAGTTTGGATACCATTTGGTTCTATGCGCACCACAGGTTCCATAGAACAGAATACACAGTGGGCAGGGTAAACGGTCAAGGGTTTGGAAGGGTATACACAGGACCGATAGCTCACAGGCTTCCCCGAAAACCAACAGAGGTGACCCGGGATAGAAGGGAGGCATTAATGCCCAAGTGTGCGAGGGTGATGGAACGAAATCAACCCATGCAAAACAGTCATATCCAAATGTACAATTGACGGCACACATGGTGATTCAAATCACTATTGGTATATGTTAAAAACCATGCCATTCAAACAATTAATGAAATCTATGGTAAGTTGACCCAAATATTTGCACAAGCAATAGTGTTTGCATGGTTTTAAAATCAAAAACAATTTTTTGAATAAGGATTTGACCATAAAACTTATACATTATATGAAACTATTGAATTAAGGGTCTAATCACCATATTAATGTGTTGTTATGAACCCATTGAATTTGATCAAAATAAATAGAACATCAAACCACCATTGAATCAAAGACTCGATCATAATCATTCGAATACCATCACAGTCTCATAAAAATGAAATCATATTAACAATAAAAAAATGTCAAATGAGTAAAGGCTTTGGTGTCTTGCTAACTGTGCGACTATAATTAAATTGGAAATGCAATTAACACATAGACAAGAGTGACCATAATAATCCAGTGACGATTTTAATGCCATTGATGTGACTTCGAAATCAAAGTTTTCACGCTTGCAGTCGTGAAAACGAGAACAAAGGCAGGTGTGCAAATGCGCGAAATAATAGTGTTGTTTTATTCAAAGATTGCGATGAAGATCAAGGGTTCCAAAACACTTGTGTGGGAAGCTTATAAAGATAGGATAAAAATGCGAAATGGCTGCCAACACCTTGTACATGTAATGAATAAAGATCTGAAACTGATACACAATGTTATTCAGTGTGTTTTATGCAATTCCTCCAGGTGTCACTGTTGATTAAGGTTGGTTGTCATTGATGTCAACCCTTGAAGAAAGCCCCGTAGCACAGAGGTTGGGTAATGGACCCAAGATTGTTTGTTGTAAATATGACTCATTATTTTCTTGTCATGGTTGATAATAAGTAGAAATAGATGAACTCCAAAGTGGTCCCCTTATGGTGAAATCCCTCACAGGAAGAGCTTTGTGGATTGAGTTATCCTAGAAGTATGGTTAGAGAACCCATGCTTATTTTTGGAATAATGAGATGAAGGTCAGTGAATTTTTCATTGCAACTATCCTAGATGGATATTTCTTGTCATGCCATTTTTAGTGGTATGTGGAACGTCACATAACTCCTCACGGTTAGAGAGTTATGGCCATGAGAAGTTGGAGAACCTAGGTTTGGGTAATGGACCCAAGTTTGTTTGATGGATAATGGTATGAGTTTTAACATATTTGCAAGTAATACTATTCTATATGGATGGTACATGTCATTCCATTTCTAATGGTATGTGGAACGTCACATAACTCCTCACGGTTTGAAAGTTATGGCCTTACGAAGTTGGAGGACCCTCTTATGTCATCTAGAAGCCCCAAAAGGTCAAAGTAGTCAAAGTGGTTTAAGAGATTTTAGAAGGTAAATTATAAAGTGAATTAATGGGTGTACTATAATTCAAAGTGAATACAAAGTAAATTATTTAAATAATCAATTTAATGGAGAAATTAGAAGTGGGTTAACCCTAAAATAAGGAAAGTGGGCAAAGTGACCTGGAAGAAGTTTTTAAGGAAGCTACATGGAGAGTATAAATAAGAGGGAAGGCTCTCTCATTTTAGATACACTTGAGAATATTGAATACCTATAGGTTTCTGAGGTAACCAAAGTATATCTAAGCCGAATTTTTGAGGGAAGGTGAAGAAAAGAAGGTCGAAATTCAAGGAAGGATAAATTATTTTGATGATGCTTTCTAACGTATGTTATTTACAAGTCGTCTCACCATTTTCACAATAATTTTTTTTATAGAATGATTCAGATAGTGAAATTATTATGTGAATGAGGAAACAGATCCAAGTATTTGTGGTAAAAAATTCATCTTGTGGGTCATTGTATTTTTTGAGTTATACTCTGTGGAAAATAGGGTTTGTGGCTAGTCCTGAAACTAGTCAAAAACAGGTGTTTTGGGTAAATACGTTATAAATTCTTCATAACAGATCCAAATTCAGTAAGACCAAATGTGTTGGTTATATATCCTTTGGTTACCTCAGACACCTATAGATATTCAATATACTCAAGTGTGATTTGAAATGAGAGAGCCTTGCCTCTTATTTATACTCTCCAAGTAGCTTCCTTAAAAACATCTTCTAGGTTACTTTGCCCACTTTCCTTATTTTAGGGTTATACCACTTCTAATTTATCCATTAAATTTATTATTTAAATAATTCATTTGTATTCACTTTGAGTTATAGTACACTCATCACTTCACTTTATTATTTACCTTCTAAAATCTCTTAAACCACTTTGACTACTTTGACCTTTTGGGGCTTCTAGATGGCATATGAGGGTCCTCCAACTTCGCAAGGCCATAACTCTCAAACCATGAGGAGTTATGTGACGTTCCACATACCACCAGAAATGGAATGACATGTACTATCCATATAGAATAGTATTACTTGCAAATATATCAAAACTCATACCAATATCCATCAAACAAACTTGGGTCCATTACCCAAACCTGGGTTCTCCAACTTCTTATGGCCATAAATATCTAACCATGAGGAGTTATGTGACGTTCCACATACCAACAGAAATGGAATAAAAATCAATATCCATATAGGATAGTTTCACTGAAAAATTCATTGACCTTCATCTCACTATTCCACAAATAAGCATGGGTTCTCTAACCATACTTCTAGGATAACTCAATCTGCAAAGCGTCTTCCTGTGAGGGCTTTCACCATAAGGGGACCACTTTGGAGTTCATCCATTTCTACTTATTATCAACCATGAAAAGAAAATAATGAGTCATCTTTACATCAAACAAACTTGGGTCCATTACCCAAACCTTTGTGCTACCGGGCTTTCTTCAAGGGTTGACATCAATGACAACCAACCTTAATCAACAATCTCCCCCTTTGGCATTGATGGCAACACTTTGATGCAAAACGGAAATTATTTCATGCAATACTGAAGTCATATCACTCATGCTCCCCCTGGAGACATGTCTCTGTCTTCTGCATCTCTGTAACCATTTTTCCCCCTAAAACCATGCCTTTGTCCTTTGCACCTGATGAATCTCTCCCCCTTTGTCATCAATGGAAAAGGTATCTTTCCATCCGGGGTTGCTCCCCCTGACTGAACTGTCCTCTTTATGGTGTTTCCTCGTGTACATCTAAGACATATAAGATAAGCATTCAAAAGCATTCATTTTGGAGTAGAAATAACTCCGAGTCTCTGGCGAAGATAGTCAAAGGTTTCCCGTGGAAGTGCTTTTGTAAAAATGTCTGCCACGTGTTCCTTTGTGCCCACATACTCAACTCTAATGTTATTTTCTACAACGTGTTCCCGTAGAAAGTGATACTTTATTGGAATGTGTTTTTTCTTGGATTGCATCACTGGGTTCTTTGAGATACTTATGGCGCTTGTATTATCACAATAGATTGGAATGGGATCATCATACTCAACCTGTATATCTGTCAAATTTTGTTTCATCCAAAGAACCTGTGTACAACATGTTGTTGTTGCAATATACTTTGTCTCGGTTGTAGATAGAGATACTGATAATTGTTTCTTTCTTAGCCATGATACTAAACACTCACCCAAGTAGAACTTTGCTCCACTGGTGCTTCGTCGGTCATCAATACAACCTGCCCAAACTGCATCTGTGTAGGAAATAAGAGATAGATCATTTCCTTTTGGATACTATAATCCAAACTCTTTTGTTCCTTTGAGATATTTGAAAATTCTCTTCACTGCTAATACATGTGATTCCTTTGGTGCTGCTTGAAATCATGCCACATGTCCAACTACCTACATTACATCTGGTCTAGATGTTGTCACATATAGTAGGATGTCAATCATTGACCTGTATTGCCTCTGATCTGTAGACTTTGAATCATCATCTTTGCTTAACTTGCAACTGGTTTGTATGGAAGTGATAACTAGTTTGCAATCTTCCATTCCGAACCTCTTTAACATTTCTCTGATATACTTGGTTTGAGAAATAAAAATTCCTTTGTTTCTTTGATGTATCTAAAGTCCCAGAAAGAAGGAAAGTTCTCCAAGTAATGACATTTCAAATTCATTCTACATATCCTTTGCAAATTTATGGCTTAACCTGTCATCATCAATACCAAAAATAATATCATCAACATAAACTTCAATTAATAAAATATCACCTTGACTTAGCTTGATGTAGAGGTTGTTGTCTGCACTTCCTTTTATGAACCCTATCTGTTGTAGACATTTATCCAGTCTAGAGTACCATGCTCTAGGATCATGTTTTAGACCATACAAGGCCTTCTTTAATTTGCACACATAGTCTGCATTCTCTGACAACTAAAATCATTATGGTTGTTCAATGTGGACTTTTTCTTCAAGTTCCCCATTCAGAAAAAATGATTTTACATCCATCTGATACACTTTAATATTTTTGAAGCATGCATAATCTAAAAGCAAACAGATTTCTTCCATTCTGGCAACTGGGGAAAATGTCTCTTCAAAGTCGATTTCTTCGATCTGTGCATATCCTTTACATACCAATATAGCTTTGTTCCTTGTAACCTATCCATCTTCATTCAATTTATTCTTGAAAACTCATTTTGTGTCGATCACATTCTTATTCTTTGGTCTTGGAACCAATTCCTAAGTGTCATTTTTCTCTATTTGATCCAATTTTTCATCCATGGCCTTATTCCAAAATTAATCATTGTTGGCTTCTTCAAAATAGTTTGGTTCAATTGTAGATAAGAGCTCTAGGTGTGTTTGTTCTAGTGAATGGATTCTTCTCCTAGTCTCAACTCATGCATCTTTGTTTCCGATAATTTGATCTAAAGGATGATTCTTTTGTACTTGTCTGCTAGGTGTCTTTGGAGACACTTGTTGAACTTGCTCTTCTGCTTCTTTTGGATTTTCTTCATCTTCCTCTTCTACTTATTTTTCATCTTCTGCTTCCTTTTCGAAAGGTTGTTCCATTGATTCATTTTCTTCTTCCTTTGATTCTGGTCTGCCTGTTTCATTAATTGTTACATTGATGTTTTCCACAACTTTTTTCAATCTCAGATTGTAACACTTGTATGCTTTCCTTTTACTTGAGTAACCAAAAAGTACTCATTTTTCCACACGAGAGTCAAACTTTTACATTCTGCCATCTTCTATTTTGATGTAGCATTTGCTTCCAAAAACTCTGAAGTGCTTCACATTTGCTAGTCTTCCTTTCCATAGATCGTAGGGAGTTTTGTCAGTGTTGTTTTTTATCATTACTTTGTTTTGAATGTGAACTGTTGTATGCATTGTCTGTGTCCAAAAAATATATGTCAATTTGGAATCCATTAGCATTGTTCGAGCTATTTCATGTACTGTCATGTAATTTCTTTCAACAAATCCATTCTGTTGAGGTGTCCTAGCAACGGAGAATTGTCTTTTTATTCCATGATTGCTGCAGTAGTCCATAAATTCCTTTGAAGTGAACTCTCCTCCATTATCATATCTCAAACATTTGATTTTTGAATCCATTTCATTTTCAACCATTTCCTTGTAGATCTTAAAGCTTTCAAAAGATACTGACTTATTCTTGAGAAAGCAAACTGTAGTCATTCTTGTATAATCATCAACTAATAACATAAAGTATTTCTCACCTTTTAAACCCCTTGTTGTAGTTGGTTCAACTAGATCAATTTGCATAATTTCCAGTGGTCTTGTCATTGAATATTCCTTTGGTTTGAACCTGGTCTTTGTTTTCTTTCCTTGTTGACAATGCTTGCATAAAATGTTGTTTGGTTTCGTGACCTGGGGCATTTCTCTGACTGCTTCTCTTTTGCTGACTTTGACATGTTTATCAAAATGTATGTGACCCATTCTTCTATGTCATAGCCAACTTTCATCTTCATTTCCTAGACAACACTTTTCAATTTCAATTTCACTTAACACATATATGTTGCTTAAATTTCTTGCAGCTGTAGCAATCAATTTTCCTGAACCTTCTTTTCTTATCTCACACTTTTGTGAATCGAAAGTAACTTTATGACTTTGGTCATACATTTGACTCACACTTAGAAGATTATGTTTCATATCTTCTACTAGTAGGACATTTTATGCCTTTGTATTCTTGTTCTCAATTCTGACTGTGCATTTTCCAATCATTTTAGTTGAATCACCATTTCCGAAGGAGACTGATCCATATATTTCCTTTCTTAATGTAAGAAACCTGTCTCTATCACATGTCATGTGTTTTGAACAACCATTGTCAACATACCAACCATGTTTATTCTACTTAGCTTGTAGAGTGAGTGTGAATTCTTCATTTCTATATTGATTTTTCTTTCTTATCCATGTCATTTTCTGAAGTTCCTGTATATGACTGTTGTTATTCTGTCGCAGTTCTCTAGGAGGGACTGTCATTCTGCAATCTTTGGCCATGTGTCCAAAGTTGTTACTTTTGTAACATTCCACTTCAGTGCTCAAAGATTCAAACTTGTTGTAACTTCTTCTATGTCTTTCACTAGGCCTTCTTGGATAACCCTTTTGTGTATGAATTTCAAAGTTGTTTATGTTCTTGTTGTTAGCTCTGCAATTCATAGTTTTATATCCCTAATTATTACATGCATAACATAAACCAAAAAATATAGGTTGATACCTAAAAGTTGAAGATCTTCTGAAAGGAGGTGCTCTTTTGAATCCTTATTCTTCTTGAGGCCTATCTGTCTGTTGTTGATTCTGAAATCTGAATCTTCTTGGTGGAGGAGTGTCCATGTAATCTTCCTTGTATATCTTCATATCCCCTTTGATTGTTTCTGCATTGCTTTTTGGATCTGTTTCTTGCGCTATTGTTTTGGAGCTTGATTCCTTTTATGTATGATTATATCCAAGTTCGGACTTGTCAAGATGAGATTTTTTACTATTGATAATGTCATCCAAAACTTTCAAGTTATTCTACATATTTTTCTTTTGAATATCCTTTCTTAGTGTCACAATCTTTTCTTCCAAATTTCCAATGATCTTGTCATTTTCTTCCAGTTGTTTTTTGAGTGTTTCTTCAATTCTTTTATCTTCTTCTATTTTAACCTTAAAATTTGTGATCATTTGTTCTAGTTCTTGAGTGTCTTCTTTCTTGTCTAATTCCGCTTGTAGTTTCTTGTTTTTCTTCTTTTATCTTCTGATAACTTATATAGCACACATCAATTCTTCTCGATAGTCAACTTCTGCCTCTTCAATTTCTTCTTCGACTTCTTCATATTCTTCTTCGGCTTCTTCATATTCTTCTTCGGAGCCTTCTTTATCAGATTCTTCTACTACCATGAATAGAACTCTTCTTATATCACTGTCACTGACTTCATCTTCATCTGATGATGAGATGTCCTCTTTGGTGCATAAGTTTTTCTTGAAAACTTTCTTTGTAGTTATTTTGTCTTTATATGTTTGTTTTCATTTTGAGTAACCTTCATCATTTTCCTTTTTCTTATGAGGATATTTGTTAGCAAAATGACCAATACCATCACAATTAAAACAAAATAAAGGAAGATTACCTCTATACCTACCGTCGGTTCCCTTGTTCATTATTTTGACGAAGTTGGTCATTTCTTTATCATCTTCTGAGACGTCATTGTTGTCGCTATGTTCTTCTTGTTGCTTTTCCTTTTGCTTTGATCTTTTGGATGCTTTGAAAGATGCTTCTTTTACATCTGGATTTTCTTGTTTAGTTCTCATTTCACATGCTGTGAATATTCCATGCAATTCGTCCATGCTTATTGAATTTAGCTCTGATATTTCTTCTAGTGTTGATATCTTAGAGTCAAATCTCATAGGAAGAGATCTTAGTACCTTTTGAACAATTACAAATTCTTTAATTTCTTCTCCCAATCCTATGATTGCATTCACTGTTTCATCGACTCGTAAGAAGTAGGTTTCAATATTCTCATCTTCCTTAATCTTTAGTTGTTCGAACTGACCTATGTAAGTTTCAAGCTTTAATTCTTTGACTTTTGAATCTCCTTCATAAATATTTCAAAACTTGTCCCAAATCTCTTTAGCAGATTTACAATGTGCAACTTTGGTGAATACTGTTTCACTGAGACCATTCAAAAGTGCATCCGTGGCTTTGGAATTATTCTAACCGAGTTTCACTGCTTTGTCATTTGTTGGTTTTGTGTATCCATCTACAATTGATTGTCAAATTTTAAATCCATGTGCCTTTGTATATGTCTTCATCCTTATGCTCCAAAAAGCATACTTTTTTCCATTAAACTATGGTATTCCATTTTTATACAAGTTGTTTCTCTCCATGATCTACCTTTTAGTGGTTAAACTGATTTCTGAAGGAACCTGCTCTGATACCAATT
Organism: Picea engelmannii; assembly: GCA_009831015.1. Lineage (NCBI taxonomy): Eukaryota > Viridiplantae > Streptophyta > Pinopsida > Pinales > Pinaceae > Picea > Picea engelmannii. The sequence goes on along the minus strand of ML788524.1, from coordinate 943,527 downwards.
GTTGGATTACTGAGAGGGGGGCTGAATCAGTACTAGAGAAATTATAATCATTTTTAAACCAAATAATCCAAGTGTTATATAAATGTGGAATTATCATCCAATAATGAGCAATGAACAAATGAACAATCATACACATACACAGTACACCAGTGTTTTCGGTGGAAATCGAAAGCGGGAGAAAACCACGGAATGTTTTTTCTTATATGTCTTGAAGAATTACATTCATTGGAAGCACCAACTTCTTTTGTTTTCCAGTTGCAACTGGAAGGAGGCTCCAACCCCCTTGTTTCTCAGGCTACAACCTGAAAGAAGATTCAACTCCCCTATTCTCTAGCTATAACCAGAAGGAGGCTACAACCCCCTATGTTCTCCGGCTACAACCAGAAGGTGTCTACAACCACCTGTCCTTGCCAAGTCCAACCACCCTGAAGTAGAAGTAGAATGATGGTACCATTGTCACACTATCGTTGTGAGATATACCGCTATAAACCTGTACCAATAAACCTGAACCATGAATCAACCATGTATCAGCCTATACCTCAACCTATAATTAACATGTACCATAAACAAGTGCATCAACCATGCACCAACATGTACCAAACAACCTGTAACATAAACAAGTGCAACCAAACATGTACCAAGTATGTACCAATCATGTCTCAACTACCCATCAACAATGACTCATCAATATGTACCAACATCGTCAACTATACACATCATGTATGTGTCAACTGATCAACTACTTGACCCAACCATGTACACAACATGTACCTTAACCAAAATCCCTCATCAATTTCATCATCCAAATATGATTTGTAACTCTATAATAGACCTAGTGTATATGATCACATACTTGCAAACCTTCCTTAACTTTAAGAATAAGAGACTAGCATTTTCATCAAACTTTTATCTATTCTCACATGACTAGTTTTGGATTAGTCAACAACCCTAACTTGAAATAATCATAACTTTGTACCTTTAATGAATAAAGATCTAAAACTGATACACAATGTTATTCGGTGTGTTTTGTGCAATTCCTCCAGGTGTCACTATTGATTAAGGTTGGTTGTCATTGATGTCAACCCTTGAAGAAAGCCTCGTTGCACAAAGGTTGGATAATGGACCCAATATTGTTTGATGTAAATATGACTTGTTATTGTCCTGTCATGGTTGATAATAAGTAGAAATGGATGAACTCCAAATTGGTCCCCTTATGGTGAAATCCCTCACGGAAAGATGCTTTGTGGATTGAGTTATCCTAGAAGTATAGTTAGAGAACCCATGGTTATTTGTGGAATAATGAGATGAAGGTCAGTGAATTTTTCATTGCAACATCCTAGATGGATATTGCTTGTCATGCCATTTCCGGTGGTATGTGTAACTTCACATAAATCATCATGGTTAGAGAGTTATGGTGATGAGAAGTTGGAGAACCCAGGTTTGGGTAATGGACCCAAGTTTGTTTGATGGATAATGGTATGCGTTTTGATATATTGGCAGGTAATATTATTCTATATAGATGGTACATGTCATTCCATTTCTGATGGTATGTGGAAAGTCACATAACTCCTCACGGTTTGAGATTTACGGCCTTACGAAGTTGGAGGACCCTCTTATGTCATCTAGAAGCCCCAAAAGGTCAAAGTAGTCAAAGTGGTTTAAGAGATTTTAGAAGGTAAATAATAAAGTGAATTGATGAGTGTACTATAATTCAAAGTGAATATAAAATAAATTGTTTAAATAATATATTTAATGGATAAATTAGAAATGGGTTAACCCTAAAATAAGGAAAGTGGGCAAAGTGACCTAGAAGATGTTTTTAAGGAAGCTACTTGGAGAGTATAAATAAGAGGCAAGGCTATCTCATTTCATATTACACTTGAGAATATTAAATACCTATAGGTTTCTGAGGTAGTAAAAGGATATCTAAGCCGAAATTCTGAGGGAAGGTGAAGAAAATAAGGCCAGAATTCAAGGAAGGATAAATTATTTTGATGATGCTTTCTAAGGTATGTTATTTACAGGTCATCTCACCATTTTCATAATAACTTGTTTTCTAGAATGATTCAGACCATAAAAAATTTAAGCCATTGAGGAAACATATCCAAGTATCTATGGTAAAAAATTTAGCTTTTGGGTCGTTGTATTTTTGGAGTTACACTCTCTGGAAAATAGGGTTTGTAGTTAGTCTTGAAACTAGTCAAAAACAAGTTTTTTCGGGTAAAAACATCATAACTTCTTCATAACAGATCCAAATTCAGTAAGACAAAAAAATTTAGTTAGCATACAATCTTTAGTATGTTGTGTAACATTTTTAGATCGATTCAACAAGTATTCCTTGTGGGGCACGCTCTACAAGGTCACTCTCTAGAATAAGCCAGAATTCAGCAAGGTATGACATTTTTGCTATAACTACTTTTCTAAGAGGTTCCAAGTAGTGACACCTGGAGGAATCACACAAAACACGTTGAATAACATTTTGTATCAGTTTCAGATCTTTATTCATTACAGGTACAAAGTTATGATTATTTCAAGTTAGGGTTATTGACTAATCCAAAACTAGTCATGTGAGACTAAAGAAAAGTTTGATGTAAATGCTAGTCTCTTATTTTTTAAAGTTAAATAATGTTTGTAGGTATGTGATCATATACACAAGGTCTATTATAGAGTTATAAATCATATTTGGATGATGAAATTGATGAGGGATTTTGGTTGAGGTACAAGTTGGGTACATGGTTGAGACAAGTAGTTGATGAGTTGGCACATACATGAGGTGTATAGTTGATGATGTTGGTAC
>ML788524.1:926827-940680 GCA_009831015.1 Picea engelmannii | reverse complement strand
GACAAGTAGTTGATGAGTTGGCACATACATGAGGTGTATAGTTGATGATGTTGGTACATATTGATGAGTCATAGTTGATGAGTAGTTGACACATGATTGGTAAATACTTGGTACATATTTGGTTGCACTTGTTTATGGTACAGGTTGGTGCATGGTTGATGCACTTGTTTATGGTACAGGTTGATTACAGGTTGAGGTATAGGTTGATGCATGGTTGATGTATGGTTCGGGTTTATTGGTACAGGTTTAAAGCGGTATATCTCACAGTGATAGTGTGACAGTGGTTTCATCATTCTACTTCTACTTCAGGGCGGTTGGAAGGGGCAAGGATAGATGGTTGTAGCTGGAGAACATAGGGGGTTGTAGCCTCCTTTTGGTTGTAGCCAGAGAATTGGGGAGTTGGAGCTTCCCTCAGGTTGTAGCCTGAGAAACTAAGGGGTTGGGCCTCCTTCCTGTTGCAGCTGAAAAACAAAGGAAGTTGGTACTTCCAATGAATATAATTCTTCAAGACATATACGAAAAAGCAATATGTGGTTTTCTCCTGATTTAGGTTTCCACGTAAAACACTGGTGTATTGTGTATGTGTGTGATTGTTCATTTCTTATTGCTCATTATTGGATAATATTTATACATTGATATAACACATGGATTATTTGAAGAAAAAATATTATAATTACGTTATTACTGATTCACCCCCCCTCTCAGTAATCCAATAATTGGAATCATAGTAGGTTCCTTCAAAAATCAGTTTAACCACTGAAAGGTAGATCGTGGAGAGTACCAACTTGTATAAAAATGGAATACCACAGTTTGATGGAAAGAAGTATGATTTTTGGAGCATAAGGATGAAGACATATATACAAGCACATGGATTTCAAGTTTGGCAATCAATTGTAGATGGATACACAACACCAGTAGTTCCACCAACAAATGACAAAGCAGTGAAACTCAGTAAGAATAATTCCAAAGCCAAAAATGCACTTTTGAATGGTCTCGGTGATACGGTATTCACCAAAGTTGCACATTGTAAATCCACTAAAGAGATTTGGGACAAGCTTTGGAATATTTATGAAGGAGATACAAAAGTCAAAGTAGCAAATATTCAAACTTACAGAGGTCAGTTCGAACAACTAAAAATGAAGGAAGATGAGAATATTGTAGCCTACTTCTTATGAGTCGATGAAACAGTGAATGCAATCATAGGATTGGGAGAAGAAATCGAAGAATATATAATTGTTCAAAAGGTACTAAGATCTCTTCCTATGAGATTTAACCCTAAGATATCAGCACTAGAAGAAAGATCGGATATAAACTCAATAAGCATGGATGAACTGCATGGAATCTTCACAACATGTGAAATGAGAACTGAACAAGAAAATTTAGATGTAAAATAAGTAGCTTTCAAAGCATCCAAAAGATCAAAGCAAAAGGAAAAACAACAAGAAGAACATAGCAGCAACAATGACGTCTCGGAAGATTATGAAGAAGTGGCAAACTTCGTCAAAAGACTGAACAAGGGAACCGACGATAGGTATAGAGGTAATATTTCTTTAATTTGTTTTAATTGTAATGGTATTGGCCATTTTGCTAAAAAATGTCCTCATAATAAAAAGAGAAATGATGAAGGTTACTCAAAAGGAAAACACACATATAAAGGCAAAAGAACTACAAATAAAGTTTTCAAGAAAAACTTATGCACCAAAGAAGACATCTCATCATCAGATGAAGATGAAGTTAGTGACAGTGAGACACTAAGAGTTCTATTCATGGAAGTAAAAGACTCTGACAAAGAAGACTCTGAAGAATGATATGAAGAAGTCGAAGAAGAATATGAAGAATTCGAAGAAGAAATTGAAGAAGCAAAAGTTGACTATCGAGAAGAATTAATGTGTGTCATAGAAGTTATCAGAGGAGAAAAGAAAAAAAACAAGAAACTACAAGCAGAACTAGACAAGAAAAAGGATACTCGAGAACTAGGACAAATGATCACAAAATTGAAGGTTCAAATAGAAGAAGATAAAAGAATTGATAAAGCACTCAAAGAAAAGCTAGAAGAAAAGGATAGGATCATTGGAAACTTGGAAGCAAAGATTGTCGCATTAAGAAAGGATATTCAAAAGAAAAATATGCAGAATAGCTCAAAAGTTCTGGATAACATTATCAGTAGTCAAAAATCTCATCTTGACAAGTCCGGACTTGGATATAATCAAACAGAAAAGGGATCAAGCTCCAAAAAAAAAGAGCAAGAAACATATCCAAAACGTTATGCAGAAACAATCAAAGGGGATAGGAAGATATACAAGGAAGATTGCAGGAACACTCATCCACCAAGAAGATTCAAATTTCAGAATCAACAAACAGATAGGCCTAAAGAAGAAGAAGGATTCATAAGAGAACCTTCTTTCAGAAGATATTCAACTCACAGGTATCAAACTATATTTTTTGGTTTATGTTATGCATGTAATAATTTTGGACATAAAGATGTGAATTGTAAAACTAACAACAAGAACAATAACAAATTTGAGCATCATACACAAAGGGGTTATTCAAGAAGACCTAGTGAAACACAAAGAAGAAGTTAAACAGGTTTGAATCTTTGAGCACTGAAGTGGAATGTTACAAATGTAACAATTTTGGACACGTGACCAAATATTGTAGAATGACAGTCCTTCCTAAAGAACCTCAACAGAATAACAACAGTCACAGACAGGAACCTCAGAAAATGACATGGATAAGAAAGCAAGATCAGTATAGCAATGAAAAATGCACAATTTGTCTAACAGCTAAGCAGAAGAAACGCAGTTTGTATGTTGACAGTGGATGTTCAAAACACATGACAGGTGATAGAGACAATTTTCTTACATTACGAAAGGAAAGAGATGGATCAGTCTCCTTCGGAAATGATGATTCAGCCAAAATCATTGGAAAATGCATAGTCTGAATTGGGAACAAGAATCAAAAGGAAGAAAATGTTCTACTAGTAGAAGATATGAAACATAATTTTCGAAGTGTGTGTCAAATGTGTGACCAAAGTCATAAAGTTACTTTCGATTCACAAAAGTGTGAGATAAGAAAATAAGGTTCAGAGAAATTGGTCGCTACAGCTGTAAGAACTTCAAGCAACATATATGTGTTAAGTGAAATTGGAAATGAAAAGTGTTTTCTAGGAAAGGAAGATGAAAGTTGGCTATGGAATAGAAGAATGGGACACATACATTTTGATAACCTTGTCAAAGTTAGCAAAAGAGAAGCAGTTGGAGAAATGCCCCAGATCACGAAACCAACCAACACTTTATGCAAGCATTGTCAACAAGGAAAGCAAACAAAGACCAGGTTTAAATCAAATGAATATTCAATGACAAGACCACTGAAAATTGTGCATACTGATCTAGTTGGACCAACTAAAACAAAGGGATTAAAAGGTGAGAAATACTTCATGTTATTAGTTGATGATTATACAAGAATGACTGCAGTTTGTTTTCTCAAGAATAATTCAGAAGCTTTTGAAAACTTCAAGATCTACAAAGAAATGGTTGAAAATAAAATGGATTCAAAAATCAAATGCTTGAGATATGATAATGGAGGAGAGTTCACTTCAAAGGAATTTATGGACTACTGCAACAATCATGGAATAAAAAGGCAATTCTTCGTTGCTAGGACACCTCAACGGAATGGAGTTGTTGAAAGAAAGAACAAGACAGTACAAGAAATGGCTCTAACAATGTTAATGGATTCAAAATTGATATATATATATTTAAACACAGGCAGTGCATACAGCATTTCACATTCAAAACTGAGTAATGCTCAGAAACAACACTGACAAAACTCCTTACGAACTATGGTAAGGAAGACCAACCAATGTAAAGCACTTCAAATTTTTGGAAGCAAATGCTATATCAAAAGAGAAAATGGCGGAATGGGAAAGTTTGACTCTTGTGTGGACAAAGGAGTACTTGTTGGTTACTCAAGTACAAGGAAATCATACAAGTGTTACAATCTAAGATTGAACAAAGTTGTGGAAAGCATCAACGTAACAATTGATGAAACAGGCAGACCAGAATCAAAGGAAGAAAATGAATCAATGAAACAGCCCTTAGAAGAAGAAGCAGAAGATGAAAAAGAAGTAGAAGAGAAAGATGAAGAGAATCTGACAGAAGCAGAAGAGCAAGTTCAACAAGTGTCTCCAAAGACACCCAGTAAATGAGTACAGAAAAATCATCCTTTAAATCAGATTATCAGAAACAAAGATGCAGGAGTTTAGACTAGAAGAAGAATTTGTTCACCAGAACAAACACACCTAGCACTCTTATCTACAATTAAACCAAACTGTTTTGAAGAAGCTAGTAAGGATGAATCTTGTAATAAGGCCATGGATGAAAAATTAGATCAAATAGAGAAAAATGACACTTGGGAACTGGTTCCAAGACCAAAGAATAAGAATGTGATCGGCACAAAGTGGGTATTCAAGAATAAATTGAATGAAGATGGACATGTTACAAGGAACAAAGCTAGATTGGTATGTAAAGGATATGCACAGGTTGAAGGAATCGACTTTGAAGAGGCATTTGCCCCAGTTGCCAGAATGGAAGCAATATGTTTACTTTTAGCTTATGCATGCTCCAAAAATATTAAAATGTATCAACTGGACGTAAAATCAGCTTTTCTGAATGGGGAACTTGAAGAAGAAGTCTACATTGAACAACCAGAAGAATTTCAGTTGTCAGAAAACGCAGATTATGTGTGTAAATTAAAGAAGGCCTTGTATGGTCTAAAACAGACTCCTAGAGCATGGTACTCTAGACTGGATAAGTATCTGCAGCAGGTAGGGTTCAGAAAAGGAAGTGTAGACAGCAACCTCTACATCAAGGTAATTCAAGATAATATTTTATTAATTGAAGTTTATGTTGATGATATTATTGTTGGTAGTGATGATGACAAGTTAAGCCAGAAATTTGCAAAAGATATGTAGAATGAATTTGAAATGTTGTTAATTGGAGAACTATCCTTCTTTATGGGACTTCAGATACGCCAAAGCAACCAAGGAATTTTTATTTCTCAAACCAAGTATATCAGAGAAATGCTAAAAAGGTTTGGTATGGAAAATTGCAAACCAGTTATCACTCCCATGCAAACCAGTTGCAAGTTGAGAAAAGATGATGATTCAAAGTCTACAGATCAGAGGCAATACAGGTCAATGATTGGCAGTCTACTATATGTGACAACATCTAGACCAGATGTAATGCAGGAAGTTGGATAGGTGACATGATTTAAAGCATCCCTAAAGGAATCACATGTATTAGCAGTGAAGAGGATTTTCAGATATCTCAAAGAAATAGAAGATTTTGGATTATGGTATCCAAAAGGAAATGATCTATCACTTATTGCCTACATGGATGCAAAATGGGCAGGTTGTATTGATGACCAACAAAGCACCATTGGAGCAGCATTCTACTTGGGTCAGTGTTTAGTATCATGGCTAAGCAAGAAATAATCATCAGTATCCTTATCTACAGCCGAGATATTGTACATTGTAGCAACATCATATTGTACACAGGTTCTTTGGATGAAACAAACTCTGACAGATATACAGGTTCAGTATGATGAGTCTATTCCAATCTATTGTGATAATATAAGCGCCATCAATATCTCAAAGAATCCTATGATGCACTCTAAGATGAAGCACATTCCAATCAAGTATCACTTTTTACGGGAACGGGTTTCAGAAAAGAACATCAAAGTTGAGTATGTGGTCACAAAAGAACAAGTGGTAGACATCTTTAAAAAACCACTTCCACGTGAAGCCTTTGAGTATCTTCGCCAAAGACTCAGAGTTATTTCTACTCTAAAATGAATGCTTTTGAATGCTTATCTTATATGTCTTAGATGTACACGAGGAAGCACCATAAGAAGACAGTTCAGTCAGGGGGAGCAGCCCCGAATGGAAAGATACATTTTCCATTGATGACAAAGGGGGAGAAATTTATCAGATGCAGAAGACAGAGGCATGGTTCCAAGGGGAGCATATTTATCAAATGCAGAGGACAGAGGCTTGGTTCCAGGGGGAGCATGAGTGATATGATTTCAGTATTGCATCAGAGTGTTTCCATCAATGCCAAATGGGAAGATTGTTTATTAAGGTTGGTTGTCTTTGATGTCAACCCTTGAATAAATCCCTGTAGCATAAAGGTTGGGTAATGGACCCAATATTTTTTGATGTAAACATGACTCTTTATTTTCTTGTCATGTTTGATAATAAGTATAAATGGATGAACTCCAAAGTGGTCCCCTTATGGTGAAAGCCCTCACGGGAAGACGCTTTGCGGATTGAGTTATCCTAGAAGTATGGTTAGAGAACCCATGATTATTTGTGGAATAATGAGATGAAGGTAAGTGAATTTTTCATTGAAACTATCCTACATGGATAGTGCTTTTCATTCCATTTTCGGTGGTATGTGTAACGTCGCATAACTCCTCACGGTTAGAGAGTTATGGCCATGAGAATTTGGACAACCCAAGTTTGGGTAATGGACCCAAGTTTGTTTGATGGATAATGGTATGAGTTTTGATATATTTGTAGGTAATACTATGGATGGTACATGTCATTCCATTTCTGATGGTATGTGGAACGTCACATAACTCCTCACGGTTTGAGAGTTATGGCCTTACGAAGTTGGAGGACCCTCTTATGTCATCTAGAAGCCCCAAAAGGTTAAAGTGGTTTAAGATATTTTAGAAGGTAAATAATAAAGTGAATTTATGAGTGTACTATAATTCAAAGTGAATACAAAATAAATTATTTAAATAATGAATTTAATGGAGAAATTAGAAGTGGGTTAACCCTAAAATAAGGAAAGTGGGCAAATTGGCCTAGAAGATGTTTTTAAGGAAGCTACTTGGAGAGTATAAATAAGAGGCAAGGCTCTCTCGTTTCAGATACACTTGAGCATATTGAATACCTATAGGTGTATGAGGTAACCAAAGGATATCTAAGCCAAATTTCTTAGGGAAGGTGAAGAAAAGAAGGCCGGAATTCAAGGAAGGATAAATTCTTTTGATGATGCTTTCTAAGGTATGTTATTTACAGGTCATCTCACCATTTTCGCAATAACATTTTTTATAGAATGATTCAGACTGTGAAATTGATATTCCATTGAGGAAACATATCCAAGTATCTGTGGTAAAAAATTCATCTTTTGGGTCGTCGTATTTTTGGAGTTACACTCTGTGGAAAATAGGGTTTGTGGTTAGCCCTAAAACTAGTCAAAAACAAGTGTTTTGGGTAAAAACATCATAAATTCTTCATAAAATATCCAAACTCTGTAAGAAAAAATGTGTTAGTTATCATACAATTTGTAGTAGGCATTTTAATAGTTTCAGAGCTATTCAACAAATATTCCGTGCGGGGCACGCTCTACAAGGTCACTCTCTAGAATAAGCCAGAATTCAGCAAGGTATGTCATTTTTTCTATAACTATTTTTATGAGAGGTTCCAAGTAGTGACACCTGGAGGAATTGTATAAAACACACTGAATAACATTGTGTATCAGTTTCATATCGTTATTCATTACAGGTACAAAGTTATGATTATTTCAAGTTAGGGTTGTTGACTAATCCAAAACTAGTCATGTGAGACTCAAGAAACGTTTGATGTAAATGCTAGTCTTTTGTTGTTTAAAGTTAAGGAAGGTTTGCAGGTATGTGATCATATACACCAGGTCTATTACAGAGTTATAAATCATATTTGGATGATGAAATTGATGAGGGATTTTGGTTGAGTTACAAGTTGGGTACATGGTTCAGACAAGTAGTTGATGAGTTGGCACATACATGAGGTGTATAGTTGATGATGTTGGTACATATTGATGAGTAATAGTTGATGAGTAGTTGACACATGATTGGTACATACTTGGTACATGTTTGGTTGCACTTGTTTATGGTACAGGTTGGTTCATGGTTGATGCACTTGTTTATGGTACAGGTTGATGCATGGTTCAGGTTTATTGGTACAGGTTTACATCAATATATCTCACAGTGATAGTGTGACAGTGGTTCCATAATTCTACTTCTACTTCAGGGAATTTGGATGGGGCAAGGACAGGTGGTTGTAGACACCTTCTAATTGTAGTCGGAGAACATGGGGGGTTGTAGCCTCCTTCTGGTTGTAGCCAGAGAATTGGGGAGTTGGAGCTTCCCTCAAGTTGTAGCCTGAGAAACTAGGGGGTTGGAGCCTCCTTACAGTTGCAGCTAGAAAAAAAAGGAAGGTGGTGCTTCTAATGAATTTAATTCTTCAAGACATATAAGAAAAAACATTATGTGGTTTTCTCCTGATTTGGGTTTCCACGTAAAACACGGGTGTACTGTGTATGTGTGTGATTGTTCATTTCTTATTGCTCATTATTGGATAATAATTATAGATTGATATAACACTTGGATTATTTGAAGGAAAAGGATTATAATTACATTATTATTGATTCACACCCCCTCTCAGTAATCCAACAATCACTACTTGGAACCTCTCAGAAAAAGAGTTATAGAAAAAATGACATACCTTGCTAAATTCTGGCTTATTTTAGAGAGTGACCTTGTAGAGCGTGCCTCACACAAACTATTTGTTGAATCAATCTAAAACTATTACACAGAATACTATAGACTATAATATAACCAACACATTTGGTCTTACTGAATTTGGATCTATTATGAAGAAATTGTGATGTTTTTACCCAAAACCCCTGTTTTAGACTAGTTTTAGGACTAGCCGCAAACTCTATTTTCCACAGAGTGTAACTCCAAAACTACAACGAACCACAAGTTGAATTTTTTACCACAGATACTTGGATATATTTCCTCAATGGAATAGTAATTTCACAGTCTGAATCATTCTAGAAAAACATTTATTGCTAAAATGGTGAGATGACCTGTAAATAACATACCTTAGAAAGCATCATCAAAAGAATTTATCCTTCCTTAAATTCCAGTCTTCTTTTCTTCACCTTCCCTGAGAAATTCGGCTTAGATATCCTTTGGTCACCTTAGAAACATATAGATATTCAATATGATCAAGTGTGATCTGAAATGAGAGAGCCTTGCCTCTTATTTATACTCTCCAAGTAGCTTCCTTAAAAACATCTTCTAGGTCACTTTGCTCACTTTCCTTATTTTAGGGTCAACCCACTTCTAATTTTTCCATTAAATTTATTATTTAAATAATTCATTTGTATTCACTTTGAATTATAGTACACTCATCACTTCACTTTATTATTTACCTTCTAAAATCTCTTAAACCACTTTGACTACTTCGACCTTTTGGGGCTTCTAGATGACATATGAGGGTCATCCAACTTCGTAAGGCCATAACTCTCAAACCGTGAGGAGTTATGTGATGTTCCACATACCACCAAAAATGGAATGACATGTACTATCCATTTATAATATTATTACCAGAAAATATATCAAAATGCATACCATTATTCATCAAACAAACTTGGGTCCATTACCCAAACCTGGGTTCTCCAACTTCTCATGGCCATAACTCTCTAACTGTGAGAATTTATGTGACATTCCACATACCACCGGAAATGGAATGACAATCACTATCCATCTAGGATATTTTCACTGACAAATTCACTGACCTTCATCTCATTATTCCATAAATAATCATGGGTTCTCTAACCATACTTCTAGGATAACTCAATCCTAAGGGGACCACTTTGGAGTTAATCCATTTCTAATTATTATCAACCATGACAAGACAATAATGATTTATATTTACATCAAACAAACTTGGGTCCATTACCCAAACCTTTGTTCTACCAGACTTTCTTCAAGGGTTGACATCAATGACAACCAACCTTAATCAAGGATTATTAGTGCCTTAGAAGAACTAAGGAAAAAAAGAAAGAAAAACAAGTCACTCAAGTCATAACTAAATATAAAAGAAGGACCCCATAATTTCAACTCAGAGGAATTCAAGCAGATAATCACGAAGTTAAAATTCTAGGTATAAGAAGATAGAAGGATTGAAAAAAATATTCAGAAGTCGGCTAGAAGAAAAGGAGAATATGATTGAAAGGTTGGAAGCAGAAATAATCACTCTAAGAAAATAGCTTCAGAAGAAGGACATATAGCATAATAGCACCAAAACATTGGATGATATCATAAACAATCAAATGCCATACTAAGACAAGTCCGAGATAGGATACAACTAGATGTAGATTGAGAAAGGTTCAAGCTCCATGATGAAACAAANTCCAGAAGTTCTCAAATGAAGGAATCATAGTCAACAAGAATCAGAAAGGAATGAATACAGAAGACCTTCTACATTCAGGCAACAAAGAAGCTTCAATCATGATGAATGGATCAACAGAAGATAAGATCATTACCAGCCAAGGTAGGAATTTAGAAGGACTACACAACAGAGAAGAGCATTGACTCCTAGGTATGTAAATTTATTTTATAGTCATTTTTTTAAATGTACTAACTTTGGGCATAAAGCTGTGAATTGGAGAATGTATGGAAGAAATTTTCAAGCAATAAATGCTTATGTGGTCCCACATAACATTGAATATTGCAAATGCCACAGTTATGGTCACATAGCTCGTGATTGTAAAAGAATGATGGTTACTTCTATGAAAAAGAGAACTGACATCAGATATAAGAAAGTTTGGAAAAGAAAACAAGAACATGTAAAAGAAGAATGGATGAATGAAGGACACCCAGAAGTGATACTCTCGGGATTGGAAATAGTACGAGATCAATAAAAATCTATAGCCAAAAAGGAAGATGTAAGATACAAGAAGGTTTGGAGAAGAAATGAAAGAAAAGAAGAACAAATGAATATAGAACATGCCCAAGAGATTGTACTTTCATAAATTGTAGTGCGAGATCGATCCATAGGAATAAAGGAAGAAGATAGAGTTCGAAAGGATGATGATTCCAAAGATGAAGAGGAATATTACTCTGCATCAAAGCGGGTATTTTTCTCAGCCACCTGGCTTGGAGACTCCCAGTAATTATGAATATTGAACAGGGGGAGTCAGTGCAGTAGCTACTACAAATCAGAGTACCATCCTTCGAGCAGGTTGAAGTATTTATAGAGACAGATTTAGAGAAATCAGATAGCAGAAGTACATAGTGACAGATTGATCGGTTGAGAAGTAGTGTTCCCAAATAGGTATCAGTTGGAAATTATACAGGTAAAATTTTATGATTGTATTCCATGTATGTATTCAGGAAGGGATATCTCCATTGTAGGTTGTTCCAAACATACAGAGGTTGATTTGCAGATAGAGAATACCAATGGGAACATTTGATTCGGATTGAATAAACAAGAATATGTGATGATCAATTGCAGTTGTGAAGCCTTCATGATAGTATAGTGATACATGGGTCAGCATTGAGGACAATTTAGTAGAAAAGGTATGGATAGTTTGTGACATATGGACAGAGATAAATATTTAGAAGTGTTAGGATATTTAGACACTTAGGAGTTAGTAAGATATACTTGGTCTATTGTGTCGTTAGGTAAAAGTGTGTTTTATAGTGTGTTTCTTTAGTATGCATTAATATGCATTTGTAGTTAGGAAATCTGACGGTCACGATATGTTCCCGACATAGAGTGATCTGACGGTTCATACTCTCCTCGATCTTAACGGCCATTGATTTGTGGCTTAACACCCGATTGGTCCATGATCTCTATTTAAAGAGCATGGAGGGCCATTTGTTGATGATCGATTGTGAGAAACTCTCTTGTAAAATCTTTCTGTAATCTTTTTCTTTGCATTAATAAACTGCTCCAAGTGGTTGCATTGGTTGGGGCCATGGATGTTTCCCCATAGGGGTTTTACCACATGAAAACATTGGTGTGTTGATCTTTGATCTGGTTATGTGAGTGGTTACTGAAGGTGTTCACCCTCTGTTGGAATACCTGTGTTGTCGAACATGGTATCAGAGCCTGTTTGAAGACCCGCTCATGTTGTAGATCGAGATCGTGAAGCTGAGTTGTCTCATCTCCATTTTCTGTCATTTTCGTGCATTTATGGGCTAGGAGGACTATTTCATTGCGTCTGGAGCACTCGTTTCATTCAGGAACACTTTTCGTTTCACTCGAAAAGGTTTATGTTTTCCCAAGATACGGCCATTACAGTCAGATCCGGAGGTATAAAACCTGAATACGCTTTTTTTTAAATTTCTGCAAAGTTTTATTTTGATTTTATTTGGGTTTGCATTTTTTATTTCTGGGTTGCTACTCTTTTAGATCTGCGTATGCTCTTTTCCCCGCACCCTGTGCGTGTAACACACCCACTACAAAAATCAAAATTTTCGTCGATTCTTCGAGGATCAAAATCCCCGAAATACTCACGGGGGCCTAACGTCAGCTAGTTCCTCATATGTTCACCTCCATGTGGTTGTGGGTCACGACTACGAAAAAAACCAGTGTGGTTTCTCTACTCACTTCACAACTCAGTGCTACCAGAACGTCGAGTCTTTCGACTCTGCAAACCCCGAAGCTTGAAACAGCGAAACGCCGAACCCCGACAGCGCTAGCGAATGGCAAGTTTCCCTCCAAAGGGAGATCGATGGTCGTAAGCCTCCCCTGATTCAACGGTATGGATCCTTCTGGGGTTTCGGTATTCGGGAGTTCGAAATGCAACGACTCCAAGACTCTTTGTCATTCAAATCTATGAATTCCATTATGGGAATTCGTGTAAGAGATCAACGGCTCTTAAGAGTGTGGATACAACGGTCCACGGGATTTTGAGAATTTTCCCTGAACTATGAGCGCTCACCATGCGTCTCCTTTGATGGATGGTCTATATTCCTTCGGGACTTCTCTTTTCTATTACCAAGCACGTTGGGAGTTTGGGTATCGGGATTTCGCGATTTGTGAAGGCAAGGTTTCTTTCCCTTTGGTTTCCCGGATGTCGAAATGTCAAAACGTCGACCGGCAGCCACGTGTCCCTCCGATGGACGGCAGTGACCTTCAGCCAATATCAACGGTCAGGATCCTTTTGGGATGATCAATGTTCATGATCAAATCCCGGCTTTCCTTAATCTCATTCACACCTCACGCCATTTCGGGGTTTCGGTGATCGGGATTTTGCGACTCGCGAAGACAAGGGTTCTTGCCCTTTGGTTTCTCGGGTGTCGAAACGCCGAAGCACTTACCAGCAACCACGTGTACTCTATATATGGATGGTCCAGGTACTTCCATGGACCATGGGGATCTATGATCTCGATTCCTTCATCTCTTGCAAGGGTAAAAAGGGTCGTGGCATTAAGTTCTACGTCTCTTCCTCAAATATAACGGTCATTAAAGACCTTGGAACCTTCGAGAGGATCACGTTCGTGCATTTCTTGCAAAGGCAGAGAGGGGTCAAGGTACTATCGTCCACGTTCCTTCCCCACATATAACGGTTGTTACCGAGATTCGATCCTCCGAAAGGATCTCGCGACACGTGGTCTCCCTTAATCGGACGGACCAGATCTATTTCGGGATTTCCACCATGGAGTGTCTCGATCTCTTGTCATTAGGACTCCCGAATTCTCAAAATCCGAAACCCCGATACCGACTCTTCTTTCGGGACTTTCGCCCCTGTTCATGAGGGCTTAACCTGTTGATTAAGGTTGGTTGTCATTGATGTCAACCCTTGAAGAAAGACCCGTAGCACAAAGGTTTGGGTAATGGAACCAATAGTGTTTGATGTAAATATCACTCATTATTGTTTTTTCATGGTTGATAAGAAGTAAATATGGATGAACTCCAAAGTGGTCCCCTTATGGTGAAAGCCCTCACGGGAAGACGCTTTGTGGAATAAGAGAACCCATGCTTAATTGTGGAATAATGAGATGAAGGA
>ML788524.1:912193-924915 GCA_009831015.1 Picea engelmannii | reverse complement strand
AGGTGGTTGTAGCCACCTTCTGGTTGTAGCCGGAGAACATTGGGGGTTGTAGCCTCCTTCTGGTTGTAGCCAGATATTTGGGGAGTTGGAGCTTCCCTCAGGTTGTAGCCTGAGAAACTAGGGGGTTGGAGCCTCCTTCCATTTGGAGCTGGAAAACAAAGGAAGTTGGTGCTTCCAATGAATGTAATTCTTCAAGACATATAAGAAAAAACATTTCGTGGTTTTCTCCTGATTTGGGTTTCCACGTAAAACAATGGTGTACTGTGTATGTGTGTGATTGTTTATTTATTACCGCTCATTATTGGATAATAATTCTACATTGATATAACATTTGAAGAAAAAGGATTATAATTACGTTATTACTGATTCACCCCCCCTCTCAGTAATCCAACATAACCCTCATGTATCTCCTGACAGATCCATTGGTTGTCGGGTTTTCTAACTAAGATCTAATGGTTCAGATCGTCCCACGCTGTGCATTCTCCCACTGCTCCCTGGACGTGGAAAAACCAACGGTCCAGATACTCTCACGGACCTTGGGGATCTACGGTGTTGATTTCTTCGCTACTAATGAAGATAAAGGAAAAGGGGTAAGGCATGTAACGTCCTCGTTTCTTCCTCCAACCTAACATTCATGAATGATCGTAGATCTTCCGACGGGATCTCGTCCGTCGATCGAAACCTATCCCTACGTTGCTATTTAGGTATTTCAAGAGGATCATTCTTCCTCATACAAGGTTACTAAGACGTGTGCCTTCAAATCCTTTTCCAGGTTCTTGGTAAGCTCTCCAAGAAGGGTATCTCTGTGGGGAGGTCTATTCTGGGTATACCTGGGGACGAATAAGGACATAGATCTCCCAAAAGCAGACTTGAGGTCCAAATTAATACAATATGCGTATATATATATATATATATATATATATATANAATCTATATATAAAATAAGTCATACGTGGTCCTTCCAGTAAAAGCATGCAACCACCATTTCTAATCAAAACACTACACAGACAGTCTTATACTCAAACCATTCACAAACTGAACAGACTATGAGCATACATGTCAGCATATAAATTTCAAGATGCAAGATGTAAACACTTATCAGAAATAACACTGGATGTGACTGCAACTGCTAAGAGGAGTGCTTGTTTCCACCCATCCGTAGGCTCAGCGAATCCCAACGAATTTACCACTAGCCACCCCCGAGATGAGACCACGATGCTGCGAGACTGCATCTCTGTTCGCCAGTGACCGAGAACGAAGGTTACACTCCTTCTTCTCTGCTATCACTCACTCTGTATTTTTTCAGAGTTCTCTTCCTCTTTCCATCGCGTCTCCCCTTGATTGCCCACACTTCCTGCCTTTTCTCTGTTTGCCGAGGTTGCGTGTGGCACGATTTTCCTTGCAGTGGTCAGGTCTGAGGACTCTACGGATGGGCGGTTCACCCCCATCCCTCATTACTCATGAGGAGCCCTTTACCTACCAATCCTGACGAGTCATTTAATTCGGAGCCAGCAAGCCGCTCTTGGTTCTCCGGGCCAATGAAGTCCAAATATGGTATTGGTTTCAGTGGAAGTTAACGCCACCATTCCAGGTGCCTTCCACCACCTTTCTCCAGCCATCGTGGTCTCTTTTTCAGCATATCCCCTCTCACCAGTCCTGCAATATATATTCATAATATTATTCACATTCATCGACCTTTTTCACAAGGTCCATTCACATCACACATTCACATTTTTGGGTTTGCCACGGTTCTTGTCCAGTATAGTTATTTTTACAAACTGGGGGAAATAGGGTATTACAATTCCCTCCCCTTTAAAGGAACATCATCCTCGATGTTCTTATCTATCAACATGACATGCATGTACAGAAGTAAACAAAATCAGATATGTTCATTTCATGGCATCTTCCATTTCCCATGTAGCCTCATCTGGGCCAAAATGTTTCCACTGCACCTTGACCTGTGCAATGGTTTGGTTCCGGAGCGGGGTTTCCTTTCTGTCCAGTATGCATTGAGGTTCTGGTAGAAACTCTCCCTCCGGTTCCACCTGAATCATAGACCAATCAATTATATGGTTAGCATCATGTACATATTTCTTCAATAATGAGACATGGAAAACATTATGTGCTTTGACTGTGGGAGGAAGTGCTAGCCTATAGGATACAGGTCCCACTCTATCTAGAACCTCAAAGGGTCCACAATACCGAGGTGCCAATTTGGCACAAGCTCCCATTTTCAAGGAACTTTTCATGGGCCTAACTCTGAGATATACATGATCTCCCGTTTTGAACTCTCTTGGAGTTCTCTTTTGGTCAGCATAACTTTTCTGTCGGTTCTGAGCGACCTTCAGGTTTTGTTTTATCTGAGTCACTTGTTGTTCCATTTATTTCAACATGTCGGGTCCAAAAGAAATCATGTTTACGGGATTACTCCAGCTGACTGGAGTGTTACACGGTCTACCATAGAGGACTTCGAAGGGACTCTTCTTTAAGGATGCTTGGTAGTTGTTGTTGTAGGCGAATTCTACCAGTGGCAAGTAGTCTTCCCACTTCCTGGGTTGGTGCATTACATGCATTCTTAGCATTTCTTCAAGTATTTGATTCACTCTTTCTGTCTGTCCATCGGTTTGAGGGTGATAGGTGGTGCTAAACAGCAACTTGGTCTCTAAACCAGCCATCAGTGACTTCCAAAAGTTGGAAGTAAATTCTGTATCTCTATCAGACACGATCTCTTTCGGCATACCATGCAGTCTGAATATCTCCTTCATGAACACCTGGGCGATATCGATTGCTTTGCAAGTTGATTTGACAGGGATGAAATGAGCAGACTTGCTCAATTTATCCACCACTACCATAATGGTGTCATTCTGTTCGGTTGAGGTTGGTAATCCAGTGATGAAATCCATGAAGATGGTTTCCCATTTCCATTCTGGGATTGGTAAAGGTTGCAATAATCCTGCTGGGTCTCGATGTTCTACTTTAACCTGCTGGCACTCTATGCATTTGGCTAAGTACTCGGCTATGTCTTTCTTCAATACAGGCCAATAAAATTGTTTCCTAGTGGCAGTGATCATTTTCTGGTATCCTGGATGACCAGTGTAGGGTCTTTTATGTAGTTCATCCATAATGAACCTCTTCAAGTCGTCACAATTTGGAATATACAGTCTATTTTTGTAAGTGAGCAGACCTCCTTTGGTCATCTGGTAGCCTTCATATTTTACCCCGGTGGGCTCTTGCTGTAGGTACAAGGTCACGGTCTGGACAAATGGATCTATCTTTTGTGCATTTCTAACTCTTTCTTTGACATCTGTCTCACAGGTGCTCACCGCTTCCAGGTGAATTGTTTTCATACTTCTGCTAAGGGCATCGGCCACCCTATTTTCCTTTCCTTTAATGTGTTTGATTTTGAAATCAAACTCGCTAAGGATGGCCATCCACCTAGCTTGTCTAGCATTGAGCTTTGGTTGATCAAACAGGTATCTCAATCCACAGTGATCTGTCATAAGTACAAATTTTCTTCCCAGGAGGTAATGCCTCCACATTTTCAAGGCATGCACTATGGCATCCATCTCTAGATCATGGGTCACATAGTTGACTTCATGCTCGTTCAATTTTTGGGATTCATAGCAGATCACACTTCCTTTCTGCATAAGGAATCCTTCGAGCCCTTCCTTACAGGCATCTGTGCACACGAGGAAGTCAGCTTCTAGATCGACGATTTTCAGCACGGGTGCATGGGTCAGTAGATGTTTCAAGGTTTGAAATCTTTCTCCACATTTCTGTGTCCACAGGAATTTTGTCCCCTTCTTCTGGAGGGCATTGATTGGACAACCAATCTTGGAGAATCCTTTTATAAATCTCCTATAGTATCCTGCTAGTCCCATAAAGGATCTAATGTCTGAAACATCCTTTGGGGTAGGCCATTCCATGATAGACCTGATTTTGTCAAGGTCTACCGCTACTCCTTCTTCGGAGAGAACATGGCCTAAGTAATGTATTTGCTTCTGGAAGAATTCACATTTGCTTAATTTGGCATAGAGCTGATGTGATCTTAGCACTTGCAGCACAAGTCTAAGATGTTCTTCATGCTCTTTTCTGTTCTTGGAGTAAATTAATATATCGTCAATAAAAACAAGCACAAATTTGTCTAGGAACTTGCTGAGTACATTGTTCATCAAGCACATAAAAGTGGTAGGGGCATTGGTCAACCCAAATGGCACCACCACAAACTCATAGTGACCATACCTTGTTCGGAAGGCAGTTTTATGGATGTCTTCACCCTTGATTCGGACTTGATGGTATCCTGACCTCAAATCGATCTTTGAGAAAATAGATGCACCCCGCAATTGATGGAACAGGTCATCGATCATGGGCAAGGGGTACTTGTTCTTTATGGTTTCCTTATTGAGTTGCCTATAATCTATACACAGTCTAAGGGTACCGTCCTTCTTTTTCACGAACAGGACTGGTGCTCCCCATGGAGACACGCTGGGTCGAATATAGCCTTTATCCATCATTTCTTTTAATTGCAACTTGAGTTCAACTAACTCGGGTGTGCTCATCTAGTAGGGTGTCCTAGACACCGGCACCACTCCTGGTGCAAGTTCTATCGAGAAGTCAATGTCCCTTCTCGGAGGTAAACCTGGTACCTCTTCCGGAAACACATCTCTGTATTTTCTTAGGATAGGGTGATCGTCAGGGCTTGGTTTGTCACCTTCGATTGTTTTCAACACCTATATTGCATATAGGGGACATCCCTTTCGAAAATACTTTCTCATTTACAGAGCTGATATTTGTCTCACCAAGACAGGTTTTCGGATCCCTTGAAGGGTTATTCTCTTCCCTTCCTTACTTACACATTCTAAGGTTTTATGGTAATATTCCAATCTGGCTTTATGGGCAGCTACCCAGTCCATACCAATCAACAGATCATACAATCCCAGGGGTAATAAGTTAAGGGTCGTTTGGGTGGGGAATTCACCCAACATTAATTGGCAGGCTGGTATGACCTCTGCTATCCTTCTTTTGGTGTCAGTGGCTAACTGTACCAACCATGGCTTGGTATGTTTTTGTGGCTGTAGTTTACACTTATCAACAGCTTTAGGGGCTATGTAACTCAAATTTGAACCAGGGTCAATTAAAACAGACACTAGATGGTTGGAAATCATACCTTCTATTTCCACTACTGAAGCTTGGTGGTTGGCTTGGTTATTATCCAAGGCTGCATAAATTTGTGGCACACTCCTGGCCACATCATTAACGGTGGTAGTTTCCTGGATGTTATAAATCCTCTGACTATTCTGTTGTCGGTGTGGACAGTCTCTCAATAGATGTTCTTCCCCGCAACCCCAGCATTTCAAAGGTTATCTCTTTGGGTTATCAATGTTCACTGATATGGGTCCAGAAGTTTTATTTCCGCTCAAGAAGGTAAAATTTTGCTGGTGCATACTCCAGGCTGGGAAGCTCATTCTTGGGTTCTTCTTATAGTTCTTAAATCCTGGGAATTTAATTCCCTTTTTCTGAAATCTTGAACTATTCTTCTGTTTCCATCCTTCGCGAGGTTCTGCTCGATGCCCAAACTATTCATGACAATAGGTTTCCTTTCGAATAGTGCCTTCTAGAGTCTTTGGCTCATCAAATTCAATTATATTCTGATAGTTCTTAGGTAGTCCACTGATGAAGCGTTGCACCTTTTCCTTTTCCGCCTTGATATAGGGTACATACCTCAACAAATCGAGGAATTTGTTGACATATTCTTCTATAGTAAGTTCTCCCAGTTTGAGTTCATAAAACTCTTTAGTCTTTTCGTCGAAATATTTTTCCGACAGATACTTCTTCCGGAAGTACTTCTCAAACCGTTCCCAAAACAGGTCCTCTTCATGAACCCCTTTCACATTCTTAAGGTCTTCCCACCATATGGAAGCCTTTCCATTCAAGTTGAAGGTGGCCACTCGGGCCTTCATATTTTCTGAAAAGTCATGGACTCAGAAATACTTCTTTAGTCCAAGAAGCCAGGCCTCTGCTTCCTCTCCCTTCTTTATTTCACCGTCGAAGGAGGGTGGTTTGGCCTTTCTGAATTCTTCGAATTTTCAACCTTTGGAATACTTTTGCTTCTTTTGTTTTCTTCGGGGATAGGAACTGGTTCTGCTGCTAGAAGAGCCCTCTGAATCGCCAGCTTCCTTCTCATAGGAATCATCCGTCGCTTGTCCTTTACCTCTGGGGTGGACCTTTTTCGAGGTGCTCCTCTCAGTGTGGCCACTGATATGACCATGCTTATGAGTTTCGGGTTCATGCTGCATTTTTCTTTGTAGATCGGATAAACTCTGTAGTAAAACTGCGTTAATTTCTGTTTGCTTTTCTTGTTCTTTCATCATCCTTTCATTGTCATCCTTGCAGCTTTGTAATTCGACCATGAGACTCCTCACATTCTCAGCTAGATCTGGAGGGGTCCCTACTACCCTTCTTTCGTCAGACTCTTCGTCTCTATTGTGGGAGCCCTCTCCCACTTCATGGTGAGTCACCATACTATGTGTTGATAAATTCCCACGGTTGATCTTCCACTTGTGTGCAAAGATGAACGTTGGTTGTTAGTCAATAGTTAGATACATTTTTATAACCCGTGCAAAATTCATATTTCTTTCACATGCATACACAGTCGGGTTTTCATTTCGGAGTTTGACCTTTTTTAATTAAGAGGGTTAAGATAGAGGGTTAATCTTTTTAAGAGTGTTCCGAACGGAGCTTCTGCGCAACTCGTTCATGAGCCCAAGCAGGCTGAGTGTTGTAACCATGCTCTGATACCAATTTGTAACACACCCACTATGAAAAATCAAAATTTTCATCGATTCTTCGAGGATAAAAATCCCCGAAATACTCACGGGGGCCTAATGTCAGCTAGTTCCTCATATGTTCACCTCCATGTGGTTGTGGGTCACGACTACGGGCCGAACCAGTATGGCATCTCTTTGCACTTCGCAACTCAGTGCTACCAGAACGTCGAGTCTTTCGACTTTGCAAACCTTGAATCTTGAAACAGCGAAACGCCGAACCCCGACAAGGCTAGCGAATGGCAAGTTTCCCTCCAAAGGGAGATCGATGGTCGTAAGCCTCCCCTGATTCAACGGTATGGATCCTTCCGGGGTTTCGATATTCGGGAGTTCGAAATGCAATGACTCCAAGACTCTTTGTCATTCAAATCTCCGAATTCCGTTATGGGAATTCATGTAAGAGATCGACAGCTCTTAAGAGTGTGGATCCAACGGCCACAGGATTTCGAGAATTTTCCCTAAACTCTGACCGCTCACCACACGTCTCCTTTGATGGACGGTCTAGATTCCTTCGAGACTTCTCTTTTCTATTACCAAGCACGTCGGGAGTTTAGGTATCAGGATTTTGCGATTTGCGAAGGCAAGGTTTCTTGCCCTTTGGTTTCCCGGATGCCAAAACGCCGAAACGTCGACCGGTAGCCACGTGTCCCTCCGATGGACGGCGGCGACCTTCAGCCAAGATCAATGGTCGGGATCTTTTTGGGATGATCAACGGTCACGATCAAATCTCGGCTTTCCTTAATCTCATTCACACTTCACGCCATTTCGGGGTTTCGGTGATCGGGATTTCGCAACTCGCGAAGACAAGGGTTCTTGCCCTCTGGTTTCTCGGGTGTCGAAACGCCGAAGCACTTACCAGCAGCCATGTGTACTCTATAGATGGACGGTCCAGGTACTTCCATGGACCAAGGGGATCTACGGTCCCGATTCCTTCATCTCTTGCAAGGGTAAAAAGGGTCGTGGCATTAAGTTCTGTGTCTCTTCCTCAAATCTAACGGTCATTACAGACCTTGGAACCTTCGAGAGGATCACGTTCGTGCATTGCTTGCAAAGGCGGAGAGGGGTCAAGGTACTATCGTCCACGTTCCGTCCCCACATCTAACGGTTGTTACCGACCTTGGATCCTCCGAAAGGATCTCGCAACACATGGCCTCCCTTAATCGGATGGACCAGATCTATTTCGGGATTTCCACCATGGAGTGTCCTAATCTCTTGTCATCAGGACTCCCGAATTCTCGAAATCTGAAACCCCGATACCGACTCTTCTTTCGGGACTTTCGCCCCTGTTCACGAGGGCTTAACCCTCATGTATCTCCTGACAGATCCATCGGCTGTCAGGTTTTCTAACTAATATCTGACGGTTCAGATCGTCCCATGTTGTGCACTCTCCCACTGCTCCCTAGACGTGGAAAAACAAACGGTATAGATACTCTCAGGGACCTTGGGGATCTACGGTCCCGATTTCTTCGCTACTCACGAAGATAAAGGAAAAGGGGTAAGGCATGTAACGTCCTCGTTTCTTCCTCCAACCTAACAGTCGTGAATGACCGCAGATCTTCCGATGGGATTTCGTACGTCGATCAAAACCTATCCCTACGTTGTTATTTCGGGATTTCAAGAGGATCATTCTTCCTCGTACAGGGTTACTAAGACTTGCGCCTTCAAATCCTTTTCTAGGTTCTTGTTAAGCTCTCCAAGAAGGGTATCTCTGTGGGGAGGTCTATTCCGTGTATTCCTGGGGACGAATAAGGACATAGATCTCCCAAAAGCAGACTTGAGGTCCAAATTAATACAATATGCGTATATATATATATATATATATATATATATACAAATCTATCTATAACATAAGCCATACATGGTCCTTCCAGTAAAAGCATGCAACCACCATTTCTGATCAAAACACTACACAGACAGTCTTATACTCAAACCATTCACAAACTGCACAGACTATGAGCATACATGTCAGCATATAAATTTCAAGATGCAAGATGTAAACACTTATCAGAAATAACATCGAATGTGACTACAACTGTTGAGAGGGGTGCTTGTTTCCACCCAACCGTAGGCTCAGCGACTCCCAACGGATTTACCACTAGCCACCCTCGAGCTGAGACCACGATGCTGCGAGACTGTGTCTCTGTTTGCCAGTGACCGAGAACGAAGGTTACTCTCCTTCTTCTTTTCTATCACTCACTCTGTATTTTTCCAGAGTTCTCTTCCTCTTTCCCTCGCGTCTCCCCTTGATCGCCCACACTTCCTGCCTTTTCTCTGTTCGCCGAGGTTGCGTGTGGCACGATTTTCCTCGCAGTGGTCAGGTCTGAGGACTCTACGAATGGGCGGTTCACCCCCATCCCTCATTACTCATGAGGAGCCCTTTACCTACCAATCCTGACGAGTCATTTAATTCGGGGCCAATGAGTCGCTCTTGGTTCTCCAGGCCAGTGAATTCCAAATACGATATTGGTTTCGGTGGAAGTTAACACCACCATTCCAGGTGCCTTCCACCACCTTTCTCCAGCCATCGTGGTCTATTTTTCAGCATATCCCCTCTCAGCAATCCTGCAATATATATTCATAATATTATTCACATTCATCGACCTTTTTCACAAGGCCCATTCACATCACACATTCACATTTTTGGGTTTGCCACAGTTCTTGGCCAGTATAGTTATTTTTACAAACTGGGGGAAACAGGGTGTTACAGTGCGATCTCAGAAAATCAGAAACAGATAGGAAAAGGTGCATCTTCTAGGTAAGCTAACCGAGATCTAACCCTTGTTGTCATCGAGAAGAAAAAAAAATTTCTTGTGTGAAAAGAGTTTTTTTTTAACATGCTCTCCAAGGCCGTCAACAACAACAACAACAATCCTCCTTCTAAACATTACAATATGTTTTGATAGACCATTTGGTTAAAACTTGCCTTATTAAGTAAAAGGTCTTGAGTTCAAGTCTCTCTTTTGTTACTTTTTTTGAAATTGTTCATGCTAAAAATTGTAAAGTGCATTTCACTTCAAGTATAAAAGTGAATCACTATAAGTAGCTTTATATTTTATTTTAGAGCTATTTATTTTGCATGCAACTTTTCTGTTATAAGGTAACTTCATTGTAAAAGTGATCCCCACTTCTCTTTATAAAAGTGGGTCACTTCATAAAGTAGCTTACACCATCACGTGGTTATTTGGTTACCATTTATGCCTTTTTTTAAAAGGGAATAACTCTCACATCGGAAGTCCGTTTTCAGAGCCATTTTTTTAAAAACCGCGTAAATTTTTGAGATCTTTCCATCCAGATAATTAGTTTCAGTTTTTAAATCTACATTATTTGCATATTTAATATGGCTTGTACAAGTAATGTCTTGCTTACCAGCAACAACTACTTCCAATGGAAATCCCATATGGAAGATTTATTGAGAAGTAAAGGCCTGTACCGAATTACCTTGGGAAAGGAAATAGCACCCACTTATGATGATAAGAAAGACAAATGGGATAGTAGGAATGACGAAGCACATGGACTAATCGGAATGTCCATCTCTCCTGATTTAAGGTACCACCTTCAAGGAATTGATGACCCCAAAGAAGATTGGAACACGATTGAATCTGTGTTTGGTAAACTCAATATTATTCGAGCACAACAGTTAGAAAATCAAATATTGACCTTAAGTCCAAGTGATTTTTATTGCCTTTGAGACTATCTATCTAATTTTAAAACACTCAGAATTTTATGTGAAGAATGTAAGATAAAAATGGAGGAAGAGCATTGCATATATATTATTCTTTCTAAGTTAGGTAGTTCATATTTTGTTTTTTGTATCTACCTTTTATGCCATGAGAGAGGCTCTAGGGAAAGCTTATGAAAAACCCACTCTTGAGTCCTTTTGTGCTTCTTTGATTAGAGAGGAAGATAAGCTTGTACAACTTGGAGTGATCAACACTGCAGGTACCTCCAACAAAGCCTTATTTTCCTAGTAGAAAGATAAACCCAAGTATCCCAAGAAGCAACATCCTCGCTACAACAACAAACAACATAAAGGTCCCAAACCTGCTCAGATAGCTTCAGCTCCTAATGGTGACAAAGGAGCAAAATATAAAAGTAAGAATACTAACAGACATTGCAACTTTTGTGATAAAGATGGTCATGATGAGTCCAAATGTTTCAAGAAGATGGTAGCCTTAGAAGCAGCGATGAAGAAGCACAACATCAATATCGATTCTTCTTCTTCTTCTTCTTCTCATGGACATGCAGTTTCTGCTTCTGGTTTCTCCTTCAATACACCTTCTACTACTACTTATTCTTCTGATGAGTGGCTTATTGATTCAGGAGCATCTTATCATATGGCTAAGGATAAAGCCATATTTTCTGCTCTAAATGAATGTAACACCAAGAAAATATTTGTTGGTGATGATAGATCTCTTAGTGTTGTAGGATCTGGAACAGTTCAGGTAGAAAATGGTCATTTCAATAATGTATTATGTGTTCCAAATATTTCTTGTAACCTTCTATCAGTATATCAAATCACTCATTCAAGTGAAGGTAAAACCGTAGAGTTTTCACCTCACCAAGTTGTACTCAAGGATCCAAATGATCCTAAGCATGTTCTTGCAACTGGAATTGTTGATGATATTACCAGGTTGTACAAATTTGACAACTTTGGGTCATCAATTTTTGTTGCTCATAGCGATGACTTGAGCAAACTTTGGCATGAGCGGTTTGGTCATCTAAACTATCGCTCATTGCAGCAACTATGTAATCAACAGATGGTGACTGGTCTTTCTCTTGTTTCATGCAGAGATGGTGTTTGTGCCAGTTGTGTTCTCGGCAAACATCATTGGGACAGTTTTGACAAACGTGCCTCTTGGCACGCCTCGGGCCCTTTACAGCTTGTTCACAGTGATTTGTGTGGTCCACTTTCTTCTCCTTCCTTTTTTGGATGCAAGTATTTCTTAACTTTCATTGATGATTTTTCCAGACGTACTTGGGTTTACTTCTTAAAACTTAAGAGAGAAGTTTTTGACAAGTTTTTAGCCTACAAGGCCCATGTAGAAAAGCAATTTGGACATCAAATTCAAAAGTTAAGAATAGATAATGGAGGTGAATATGTGAACAATAATTTTACAAGTTACTGCACTACACAGGGCATCCAAATACAACACATTGTTTCATATACACCACAACAAAATGGTGTTACTGAGAGAAAGAACCGCACATTAAAAGAAATGGCTAATTGTATGATCCAATCTAAGGGATTAAGTCTAAAGTATTGGGCGGAAGCAATCAACTGTGCAAATTACATAGTCAATAGCACTCCCACAAAGGCTCTTAAAAATATAACACCAGAAGAAGATTGGACTAAAATTAAAGCAAACGTAAGTCACTTCCGTGTATTTGGCAGTATAGCATGGGCTCACATTCCTGATGAGAAAAGGAAAGCATTGCAGCCTAAAAGTGAGAAGTGTATATTTGTTGGTTATTCTGAAGATGTCAAAGGTTACAGACTTCTTCAATCACATTGTAATGAAATCATTATTAGAAGAGATGTTAAATTTGATGAAAATTTCTTGGCCTACGAGCCTAATTCGGCGATTGTGCCTTCTTTGGTCTGGGAGCCATCTTCGGCATTTGTGCCTTCTTATGATCTAGTTTCTTCTTCAGATGATGACAGTGAGGATGAAAATGCACCTCTACCTTCTCACCCTCCTCCAGATGAGTCCTTTGAACCTGAACCAGCACCAGCTCCATCGCTTCCACAATGGGTCTATTCAACACGAGAAGCAGTTAGTGATCTTGTCAGTGATCCTTCAAATCAGTGTCGGACACGTTCACAGTTCCAGTGAGCCTCTTCTCTTTTGGCTCAAGTTTCAGAAACTCATGATCCAGAGACATTTGCAGAAGCTTCAG
>ML788524.1:898461-910855 GCA_009831015.1 Picea engelmannii | reverse complement strand
CACTATTGTAAATCCTTCAATCCTATCCCAAGTTGTTCTTAAGGGGGGATGTTAGGATATTTAGACACTTAGGAGTTAGTAATATCTACTTGGTCTATTGTGTCGTTAGGTAAAAGTGTGTTTTATAGTGTGTTTCTTTAGTATGTATTAGTATGCATTTGTAGCTAGGAAATCCGACGGTCACGATATGTTCCCAACATAGAGTGATCCAATGGTTCATACTCTCCTCGATCTTAACGGCCATTGATCTGTGGCTTAACACCTGATTGGTCCATGATCTCTATTTAAAGAGCATGGAGGGTCATTTTTCGATGATTGATTGTGAGAAACTCTCTTGTAAAATATCTATGTAATCTTTTTATTTGCATTAATAAACTGCTCCAAGTGGCCACGTTGGTTGGGGCCGTGGATGTTTCCCCGTAGGGGTTTTACCACGTGAAAACATCGGTGCGTTGATCTTTGATCTGGTTATGTGAGTGGTTACTGAAGGTGTTCGCCCTTTGTTGGAATACATGTGTTGTCGAACAAGAAAGTACAAAAAACATGGGTCACATAAGATACATAGTAGTGCATCTACAATTGGAATCATTGGACTCAATTGGAATTAGTTGGTCACATAAAGGCAAGCAATAAAAGGCACATCATAACAGGGAAAGAGATATAGTCAGTAGAAGTTAAAACATCAGAAGAATATCATTGAACAACATGGTCAAGTGAACATGACCAGTGAATGATGAAATCAAGTAATGAATGCTTTTTATATATGTCAGAGAGTTACAAGAGGAAGCACCAATGGGCAATTAGCAACCACTAGAAGAGAGGAAAGGAAACACTTACAGGTAGCCCTACATTTATCTACATGACATCTTGCAGAGAAGTCAAGGGAAGAGAAATCATCAAGAGATTCAGAAAGGAATATCAATAGCATACAGACATGGGGAGACATACCAACAAGGGGAGTTATCCTTTTGACCATGATGTCAAAGGGAGAGAAAGAGAAATATCAAAAGAGTCAAGCACATGAAGTCAAAGAAGGATTGTTCATAGAAGGTATACGTTCATGGGGAGTCACTCTTTGCTATCAAAAGAGAAGAATGACTTGGAGAGGAACATGAGGAGAGAAACATGTGAAGAGAAAAAATAATGGCATGGAAACAGAGAGACATAACAGATGCATGAAGGTAGGGGGAGAAACCCCAAGGAGAGAGACCCCTTTCCATTGATTTCAAAGGGGGAGAGTGAGAAACATTGAAGAGTATAAATGGTCACAGGGGGAGCATAAGTATTTTAGTATGAGTGCTCCCATCAGTGTTGCCATCAATGCCAAAGGGGGAGATTATTGGACAATTGGTTTGGAAAGTTTGTTGTCATTGATGTCAAGCTTTGGATAAGTTTGGAAGCCCTTGAGATATGGTTGAGATTAATAGTGAGTTAGTTTTCATTGATGGAGTGGTTGATGTCAGCAGATGTGATGGGTTCATTTGATGAAGTCTACATGAAGCCCTGGAGGTGTGGTTATTGTACCTGAAGTTTTTTTTAGGAATGTGAATATGAAGGATAATGAAAATGCATGTAACACACTCATAGATGGATAGTCCTTGTCATTCCATTTCCAATGATATGTGGTACGCCACATGGTGCCTCACGGTTAGGGAGAAATTCCCTTGTGAAGTTAGAAGCCCCAAAGAAGGGTCAAGAAGCCATTACATTAGTTGCAAGTCATTAATGAAAGGGTAAAGTTGTTGCAACAAGAAAGTTCAAGAATCCATAAGATTAAGGAAAAATGTTACCTAACAAAATTATAAATACACATCATGAGACATTCATTTGATACACACACTTACATTGAATATATATCTTATGGTTGTTATCATCCAGTATTTTGGTCTATTGGTGAATCTGATGGCAACTCTGAGGCAACGGAGAAAGAGCGAGGAAAGAGAGAAAGTTTAGGAGTTGCAGAGTGTTAGGGTTTCTATGTAACCCTAATTTAGTAGGCCCTCCTGGGTTATATTGAGGGTGTCACACAAGGCACCCTTGTGGGTTTCCTAAGTGACGTCACATGAGGCTCCACGTGAAAGGGAGTCTTAGTCCCATGAGGCTGAGGAAAATTTGGGGGAAATGTTGGTACCAGGCTGCTGAAGGTTGTGAAAGAGTTACAAGTCAGGTTTATAGTGCATTAGGTCAACTACATATTACAGGTATGCTTATGTGATTATATCTTAGGCTTGGTGATGGTATGGTACATGCTTGAGAGTCATGTCTTGTTGATTCATGGTACAACTTGGTGATATTGGTATGGTACATTGAGTAGTAGTACATCTTGGCTGTATTGGTATATTGGTATCTGTTTCGGTTACATGGTGATGATGTTATATGCTTGAGGTTTATTCTTGGAATACTCTTGAAGCATTAGCACATGGTGTATGGTTGTCATTTATATTGATACATTGTTGAGGATTACATTTGGTATATGAAAACACATGTATGAGATACATCTCTTGGTGATGTTGGTACTTGGTTGAGATACACCATTGATAGCACTTGCTTGGTATATCCTATGGTACATGGTGTATGGCATGATTGAGTGATGTTGTATATGGTTGAGATACATTGTTGGTACATGGTATGGTACATGTGTTGATGTACATGGTTGATACATGGTATGGTATAGGATTGGTACTTGGTATGGTGTTGATGTATATGGTTGATGGTTGAGGCATATGATACAGGTTATGGTGCATGGTTGATGCACAGATTGGTATATGTGTTTGTGCATGGTTGATGCACGTTTTGGTATAATTTTGGTGCATGGTAGATGCACGTCTTGGTAGAGATGCATGGTTGATGCCCTTGTTGTGGTACATGGTTGATGCTTGGTATGGTACAGGTTGATGGTTTGGTACATGGTTGAGACACATATCTTCTGATGGTATGTTGGTGATATTGGTACATGCTTGGTAGAGGCATGTGTTGGTGATGTTGGACATCTAGTTGAGAGGTGCTCTTGGTATATGATCCATGTGAGAGGATTCGGTTAAGTATTGGTATCGATGATAGTGACATGTTGGAAAGGTTGATGTGACAGGTTGACGGGTTACAGGTTGATGTGACAGGTTGAATACAGTGAGAGGTTGGCAGGTTATAGGTTGATGTGACAGTGGCAGTGATAGTGAAAATGAAAGTGGCAGTGACAGTGGAAGTGGCAGTGATTGTGGTAGTGACATTTGGTCTACACTTATACTTTAGGGTAGAAGGACGGGGCAAGGAAAGGGGGTTGTAGCCTCCTTCTAGTTGGTTTCGAAGAACATAGGGAGTTGGAGCTTCCTCCAGGTTGGACCCTGAGAATTAGGGGGTTGTAGCCTCCTTCTGGTTGGAGCCAGAGAATTCAGGGAGTTATAGCTTCCTTCGGGTTGGAGTCTGTAAATAGGGGGTTGTAGCCTCCTTCCAGTTGCAGCTGAAAAATTGGGAAGTTGGTGCTTCTAATGAATGTATTCTTTGATATATAAGAAAGCATTATGTGGTTTTCTCCCATTTTGGTTTCCACATAAATTCTAGTGTACTTTGTATTTGATGTGAGGTTGCTTATGTTTATATTCTCATGATATATTGAATGAAATAATAGGTGATACATTGATGATATATTGCTAATAAGATTGAAGTTTATATATTTCAGTTAAAAGTGGTAGAAGTGCTCATACTGATGCACCCCCCTCTCAGTATTCCAACATGTGTCCAGCTAGGTTGTGACCTTAAATTTAAATTATTGTTATTATTATTATATTAATGGAAAAAATGCATAATATTTCTCATAACAAAAAATATGAGGGAGAAATTTGGGAAAAAAGGATTTTATTAAGATGAAATATTACCTACACTGAAGCTAGTTTTAGGACCTTTCCTTCTCGAGTCATAAGTCTCTCATTACGGTACTTATCTATATAGGTGACTCATAGACAAACTCAATTTAAATTAAGTTTAAATTCATCTACTAATTAAATCTTTGTCAACTTGATTTGTTTTTTACATTTAATAAAAAATTTCATTTATAACCTCGACATCTAAACCTTAGACTATTACCCTTTTGAATTTTAGATCATTCCTCCTCTCTTATAGAAATGATGGTCCCCATAATTTGAGCCATGTTGAGAAATAAGAGACCTTGTGTAGTTATTACCAAGTCCTCGTAATGTTTATGAACATGTTTACAGTTTGTTGATTGTCAATGAAGAGAGGGATATTGTGTGGCTAACCCATAAGCCTAGGGTTTTGTGGATGGTGCATAACCGAATTGGCAATAATAAGGTTCTTATTGATCTTGAAAATAATGTGTGGGGTGTTTTTTTTACCAATAGTTACATAAGTAAAAATTATAATTACAATATAATTTAATAAAATAAAATAAAAATTACAATTGTTACTTTTTGGTTCATAACTTATGCTATAAGTGATAGAATCAAATTTCACAAATTGCACATTTCATATCTTAGAATGGTATTTTCATTGATATATGAGACATGTCTTATTGTCACCTATAGAGTAAGAAAATGCATGTTGAAACTCAATGTAAGGCAAAACCTTATTATGCAATATACCTTCACTACTTCAACTAAAGATGTCTCCCAAATCAGGAAAAGAAATGGAATTTTGTAAAAACACCATTTTATATTAAAAAAATAATTTTCAAACAACATCTAGTGCACCCTCTAAAATACTATGTGGAGAGTTGTCTAAATTTTACATAAGAGGGTCACTCCACACTTCTAATGTTTATTTTCAAATACATGGATCTCCTAAAACCAAGGGGAAATTGTATTGGTGTTGGAAGGGGGTGGCTAGCCATGGGAATGTTGTATGATATTGTAAAGGCCATTCCAGTTAGTAGTTAATCTGTGAGGGTTTTTAGAAGCATCATCCTTGTTGTGGATAAGTCATGTTTTTGCATGAAAACTGCAAAATATTTGTTAGACTTTATAGAAATTAAGAATATGGTGAGAGTGTTTGTAGGTTGAGCGACATGAACCCATGTACTACATGATTCTCCAACAATGGAAAATGAATGTCAAAGGTTAAGAAACTCTATAGGATAAACTCTAAGAAATGGATTACTTACATTTATGTTGTGCCAAAGGGAGTTACAAAGAGCTGCAAATATTTAAATCCCAAATATTGCTTCAATCCATGTTTCCCAAGGACTAGTATCCCGCTTTTTTAAACCGAAACCAAGGAATTTTTATTTTAATAAAAAAACTATTGTAGTGGAGCTAAACAATAGAATTTCATTGTTCTTGAAATCTCCAAAGATATTGAGCATGATAGCTCCTTTTCCAAAATTTCTAGCTTACAAAAGTCTGCTAACAAAAGTTCCCAGCATTTAGCATTCGTATAGATCCTATAAAAACTACCTAGTATTAGTAAAACTTTGATATACATTATTTAACTAAAAGATGTTGCAGATAGAAACCTCTTCCATTCCTTGCATGAGGTTCTTTGACTCCATATCTCCTATTTCCATAGCTTCAAAAAATTTTTGGATAGTATCTTCTTCCCCGGTTTCCCCATGATCTGCAATATCCGAATTAATTTGGTTGGAATCACCTGAAATTCGATTCTAAATTAGTTGTATGTTCCTAAGAGAGGCACATTCCTCTTCTAATTTTGTTACCCTATGTTTCAAGTGAGCTAGAATCCCCATAATAGATGCATTATGTGATATTAATTGATTTTTATGTTCCTATATTTTCACTATGATTGTGCCAAGAGAGTCCTATTATCCTTGATTAGTTACTCATGCACTTGTAAAACTCTCTTAATCTCCTACAGTGTCATTATTTTCTCAAGAAGAATGCATAGACCTAAAAAAATATAGGACTCAGCACACAGAAAAATTGGGTTGAATTATACCAAAATTTTCCTCTGTGAATTCAAAATTCCCAATACAAAAGGATCCTACATCGGATTGTTCACCCAAGAATGGAGAACAAATTATTTCTAATAGGAATCCTATACACCAGAAGAGAGAGCTTATGAAATTCCAAAGGAAATTAGAACCATAACAGACAAGAAGGAGAGCGAGCAGAGCTCACCCAAACTTAGATTCTAATCCAAGATGCAAAGGAAAAATAAAAAGGACAAGATCCAATCTAAATCCAAATCCTGGCCTCGATGAGGGAGGAGAACCAACACCAAAAAATGCTAGAGAGAACTACCTACTTCCCCTCAAAATG
Source organism: Picea engelmannii (assembly GCA_009831015.1). Taxonomy (NCBI): domain Eukaryota; kingdom Viridiplantae; phylum Streptophyta; class Pinopsida; order Pinales; family Pinaceae; genus Picea; species Picea engelmannii. The sequence continues at coordinate 904,628 of ML788524.1, read as the reverse complement.
ATCCATATGAAAATAATTGTCCCACCTGCACTTGATGATATTCCTCTTTGTCATCCAATTACACACAAATTATGTATCTTAAGCATGCACAGATGAATTGAGGGTATATTTGTGTTAATGAAGGACCTTGGGAATGGGACTACCTCGTGTTGGACATATGGCTTCATAAATAATTTATACTAAATGAAGAGTAGGTCACTATTCTAAGGTATAGATTAGAAATGCCTTGAGTTGTTGATCCTTAATAGCCCAATTTTTTACTTTGTGGCCTCATTGGCCAATTGATCGGATTCTATGTTTTTTTTTCTCTCGAAAATCAAAGGAACTTGATTTTATGAAACCATGTCACCTCATGATATATTCTCAAAAAATCAAGGAAAAAATAAATTTGTTCAACCTTTTGGAGTTGTGCATTTCTTTAATAATGATTAATGAATCTCTAATCACAATAATGAATGAAATTTGTCAATATCTAGCCAATTTTAGACCTTGGAGGAGGGAATAGGCCTCTACCTAGTTATTTGTGAAAACTCCAAGACTTCAAGCATATTGCAATTCCTTTTTCCCTTCAGATATTGAAGGATCCCCCCTCACCTACCACCCATCGATTTCCTTTGGAGGTGCCATCAATACATATGGCTTCTAATTCTATTCCAAAGATGAAATTCATGTTCAAGAAGTTGAAGCTCCCAGCTTGATCTGGGAATTTTTCTATCTTTTGGGTCTTGAAACTTTTCAATGGGAATGTGACATTTCTAAAATTGTAACTCCTCATCTAGGTCTAGAGTTTAATCTTCCCAAGAGCCCCTACTTCTAGCTAGAAAGTGTTGTGCTAATAGGTTTCTTGATGTGATTGTTGTGCATCTTAAGTTTAAATGTTCATGCTAATAAATTTAGGCATGGACACCCAAAATATTTTAAATATACTCTTGTGTTTCATATTCCCCTGTAGTTGTGGATCCAACGGATGAACATCTCACTCCATGATTAAGGCACTCTCATTCTATGTTTTGAGATCCTATAAATTTTCTTCCCACACTTATCTAGTAAATTTATATTCAAAGAACAAATGTTAAATAGTTTCATAATATTATAAACATAATTCACATCGAGAGGGACTACGGATGCCACACTTATCTAAATTATTAGTAGTTAAAACTTTCCCTTGCACCTGTAGCTAACAAAATAAAATGAATTTGGGTAGTCCATTAGGATTCCCAATAGAAATCCATATGGAATACTTTTGGAATTGGAAGGATGAATATAGTTGTGTAGATATCAACATTTGAAACTATAGTCATTATCTCCCCATCCTCGATTGTCCTGGAGGGAGGATTCTATAGGAATAAAACTTTGAAGATATTATATGAGGGACGAAATCAACAGTTGAAGGAGCACTAGAGGATCTCTAGGATCCCATCCTACCCAATTTCTAGATATTAAAGACCATTTGGATATATCATACAAAGTTTGAAATTCGAAGCATCCATCCATTCTTTTAGTGGAAAAGGAGTTAGATTATTTTTCAGCAGCGGTTTCCCCATTATACTATCGTACCAAATAGAGATGTATTTCTCGTTACCTGGGATCCATGTGATCTTGGATTGAATAATAGTACAAAATACCTTGATGAGCTTCCAAATTGTGGATCCTTTGTGATTACTCAATGGTCTATAAATACATCTAGACCTTTCTCCAAAGAAATATTTTTACATAAGATATTTTTCCACTAGTCCTCTTCTCTTTTGATCAGCCTCCATATGACCTTCGTACCCATCACTAGATTCATTATCGCTAGGTCCTTGATCCCTAAGCCTCCATATTCCTTGGAAACCCTTACAAATTTCTAGTTGACTAGTTGAAATTTTTTGGTATTGCTCTTGCCTCCTTTCCAAAGGAATTTCTTGATTTCTTAAGCCATATGAAGAGATATTCCCATAGGGGCCAACATCATTGAGAATTGAAAATATAAAAGGACATATTTAATTAGAATTATTATTTTAGCTAGGTTCATCCACTAAGACCCCCATTTTATTTTCTCCATCACACTTTGCCAAGCTTGGGACATAGGATTTGACAAATTGATTGGCATCCCCAAGTACTAGAAAGAGGACCAATATTATTGATGAGAGAAAATTAAAATCCTTGAGATAGCTTGAAGCTAAATTTTGTTGGCATTCTATTTGTATATCTAATTATTGTTACAATTGATTTCCCCCCATGAGGCTTTGATAAATGCATCCAACACTTTTTTTAACCTAATTTATATAATTGAGGATTCTCCTCCAATATGAAGAGTGTCATTGACAAATTGAGAGTGGTTGATGTTTTTCACCCCCATGACAATATTATCCCTAGTAAGGTTCCATTTCTTCTTTCTACCTCTAATTTCCTGCTGAGAGATTTAGCCATAATGGTGTAAAGAAGAGGGGAGAGGGGGTAGCCTTGGTGCAACCCCCTACTACCTTTGAAGAAATTATATGACCTACCAATAATAAGAGGGTCTATATAAGGATTGAAAATTCATGTTGAGTCCATCAAATGAAATAAGAGTAGAATCCAAATTTGTACATAGCATCAAAGAGAAAAGAATGTCTTACTCTATCAAAAGCATAAGCCATATATAGTTTTATATATTTATTGGAATTCATTTGTTGGCCCTTAACCAAGTTTTGGAGATCCTTGGTCATGTTTGAACTTATTTGGGACTTCGACAGGCTGGTTGAAGGTGGAGCGAAAGTCGAAGCGGAGATCATGGGATCTCGGCCCCTTTTTAGGGAAGTTTTGGGATTAGGGTTTATGTAACGGGTATGGGATGTCAGCCCATGGGTTTACCCATGTTTGGGCCCATTTTGTAATGTATAAATAGATATATAGGCGATGTAGGAAGGGGCCAATGTGATAAGTGTGAATAGTTGTGGATGCTTTGTGCATACTATGTGTTAAGAACTTGCAAAGCTAAGTGAATGTAATTGTAAGAAGCTTGTGTATAGATAGTAAGAAGGCTTTGTGCTTAAACCTAGCTCGGGGAAGGAGGATTTGGTGAGGTGTGCGCAGATCTCCTGTCCTCTGCGGAGTAGGTTTTTGATGCTCTATGCTTGTAGAATATTGAGAGAAGATAATAAACAAGAGAAGAGTTGGTGGATGTAGCCCCACACTGGGGTGAACCATGTATATCTTGTGTTATGGTTGCTTTGTGCATTCTGGTTATTGTCTTGTGTATATAATTTAAGCTTAAGTGCAGTAATGAATGTTTATATGAATCTATTATGATAACATAGTGCTTAAATGATGTGAATAAATGCTAGATCTGATCTTTTTCCATGTGCTAAGTGCTTAGATGTGTTATACCTGGTAGAATACTGTGTTGTTCTGTAATTAGGGTTTGGATATATGATGTGAATAAGGGTTAATTACTGATGAATGTTAATTGTTAAGTGCTTTGTTAAGTGGTATAATCACAGATCTGTGTCTCAGCTAGGTTGCGAACATTTGAGTCCTGCAACCACCCCTGCCTCTACCTAGGATGAGACTTCATCTGCTTCGCAGGTGTTATCGAAAGGGTCGGTAGTTAGGGTTTTTTTGGTGTGTTGTTGAAGCGTTGAACCCTGGGTCTTCCCTTGTGCCAACAAATGGTCCCGTTGTCGGGACCTGAAACTGTGATTGTTGGGAATTGAAGAAAAGAAAGCTCTATGCATAGATATGTGCTTTAATGCGCAGTATTGACTTGCAAAGCTCTGTGCTGAGAAGAGAAGTTTGATCTGAAGAAAAGAGGTAAGATATTGAAACTTTGTGCTCTGAGAAAAGTAAGATAAGTGAAATTTTTTGTTTCGAAAGAATGAATCTAGGTATGTTTGATAAATTTTGTCCCAGTCTGAAAGCTAGGGCACAGTTAGAAGAAAGAATATTTGATGCGAATAGATCTGATAGAAGCAATGAAAGATATGTTATTCCTATGCATAGAAAGAATGTTTGGACTAACAAATGGATGCAGGATCCTAGAAATATTTTTTTGCAGGTTAGTTACTGTGATCCCAGTGCGCAGTACAAGAAAGGTTGGGGATCATTTAAGAGAAAGAGAGGATTAACCCTTTGTTACAGTTGCAGAAGACCAGGACATCTTGCTAAGGAATGCCCTAGTAGAAGACCTAGTTTTCTGTGTTGTAAAGCTATGGACCATGAAGTTTTGGATTGTCCTAGAATGATTTATAAAGTTGAAAAGATGAATATGAAACAAGAAAACTATGAGACAGGCCAAGAAACTAAGGATACGATAGAACCCCAGAAAGAATCAAAGACTGTATTACTACAGATGAAAGAAATCTTGAATGACCACAGAAATATTAACTTATCAGAGGTCTTAAAAGAGAAAGAGTACATAGAAACAAGAATAGGAGACTTCAAAATAGACTGTGTTCTGGATGAGGAAACACGGGTGAATATCATGACAGAAAGAACTTGGGAAATTTTGGGAAAGCCTGCTATGGTTACTTCATTAGGAGGAATAGGATTATTTAGAGGAAAGTTGATAACCTTATGTGGAAGACTTACACAGATATCTATGAGTGCTCATGGCACTTTGATAAAAGAAGAATTTGAGATCGTTAAGTTTGTTGAGAACAATTGTTACACATCAAAATTACTCACTTCAATAGTGTCGCAAGTGTTGTCATTATAAGTGTTGTAAGTGTCACATCTTGTCTGCAAGTGTAGCATCTTGACCATAAGTTTCACAAGTGTCGCAAACATCATATTGTCATCTGGCCTATGTCGTGCCTCTAACGACATCATAAGGACACTTAAGACACCTCAAAGACTGGTTTTGAAGAGGAGAAATCACTTGACAAGAAGTACAAGCCTTTTGCCACTGAAAAAACTACTTAAAAATGATTTTTGGAAGGCAGTGCTCCCCTACCCACTGTCAAGGAGCGTCGGTGCTCCCTAGCCTTCTTTGGGGGAGCATTAAAATTCTCTATGCACCCTTTTGGGGGAGCACTACCCTTCCTAAGAGGATTTTGGTTTGTTGAGATAAATCAGGGAAGAATCCCCTCAATCTATGAAGTTGGTTGGATTCGAATATGAGTTCAAGGCATGATCTTAGGGAATATCCACAACTGAAGGAGAGGAATCCTCTGTTGGAAGATTGGTTGTTGTCATTGATGTCAACCCTAGTCATGGGTTTTGGACCACAAGATTGATCAAGGTATTTGGACATGAAGGAAAATGCACATGTATATACAAGACCCATGGATGGATAGTATACATCATGTTGTTTCTGATGGTATGTGGCACGTCACGTGGATCCTCATGGTTGAGGATAAATGATTTTTTGAATATGACAAAGTGAATTGAAGAAGGAAGTACATGTAGGCCCTGAAGATAATTAAAGAAAAGAATTACAAAATAAGAAATTGGCAGGTCGGCCCTAATGTTAAAAGGAAGTGACATAAATGGTATAAATAAATATCATTATACATTCATTTGACACACAAGTCAAATTTCAGAGGAAATCAGAAGTAAAGAAGGCCAGATTTCAAGGGAGGATGAAGTGTTTTGATGATGTGTTCTAAGGTATATTATTTTCAGGTCATCTTACCATTTTTACTATAACTTTTTTTCTAGAATGATTCATATGGCGAAATTGCTATGGTGTTGAGAAGACATATCAAGGTACCTGTGGTAAAAGGTTTAGCTCTTGGTTCTCTATAATTATGGAGATACACTCTGTGGAAGATAGGGTTTTTGACCAGTCCTGAAGCTAGTCAATAAACAGGTGTTCTGGTTAAAACAGTCAGAAATTCTTCATAGAGAATCCAAATGAAGTGGGAAAAATTGAATTGGAAAGAGTACAGAATTTAGTTTCTTGTGTGCGAGTTTCAGAATCTGATGTTAAATATTGAGCACGGGGCATTCTGTGCAATTTCAGTCTCCTGAATAAACCAGAATTGAACAAAGTCTACCATTCTCTCTATAACTTGTTTTTGGGTGGAAGGAAGGGGCAAGGATGGAGAGTTAAATCCTATATTGATATTGGAGTATTGTATATTCCTCTTGGAGGTTTATCCTTCCCTTTACATTTGGAAGTTGTAGCTACCTTTGGAAGTCATTACTTCCCTTGAACAATAACTATTGATTATTTCTCATATATTGTGCATGGTGTATTGTGG
>ML788524.1:855968-895715 GCA_009831015.1 Picea engelmannii | reverse complement strand
AGTGAATTGAAGAAGGAAGTACATGTAGTCCCTGAAGATAATTAAAGAAAAGAATTACAAAATAAGAAATTGTCAGGTCGGCCCTAATGTTAAAAGGAAGTGACATAAATGGTATAAATAAATATCATTATACATTCATTTGACACACAAGTCAAATTTCAGAGGAAATCAGAAGTAAAGAAGGCCGGATTTCAAGGGAGGATGAAGTGTTTTGGTGATGTGTTCTAAGGTATGTTATTTTCAGGTCATAATACCATTTTTGCTATAACTTTTTTTCTAGAACGATTCAGATGGTGAAATTGATATGGCATTGAGAAGACATATAAAGGTACCTTTGGTAAAAGGTTTAGCTCTTGGTTCGCTATAATTATGGAGATACACTCTGTGGAAGATAGGGTTTTTGACTAGTCCTGAAGCTATTCAATAAACAGGTGTTCCGGGTAAAACAGTCATAACTTCTTCATAGAGAATCCAAATGAAGTGGGACAAATTGAATTGGAAAGAGTACGAACTTTGGTTTCTTGTGTGTGAGTTTCAGAATCTGATGTTAAATATTGAGCGCGGCGCATTATGTGCAAGTTCGGTCTCCTGAATAAACCAGAGTTGAACAAAGTCTACCATTCTCTCTATAACTTGTTTTTGGGTGGAAAGAAGGGGCAAGGATGGAGAGTTAAATCCTCTCTTGATATTGGAGTATTGTATATTCCTCTTGGAGGTTTATCCCTCCCTTTACATTTGGAAGTTGTAGCTACCTTTGGAAGTCATTACTTCCCTTGAACAATAACTATTGATTATTTCTCATATATTGTGCATGGTGTATTGTGGTGTATTAGTGTAACTCTTATACTATTGTTCATTTCTCATTGAATATAGTTGAATGGTTTAAGTATAAGTTTAAAAATGTTTTAAATTGTACTTGATATTGATTCACCCCCCTCTCAGTATCAACATCCTCAACTTATCCCAAATATCTCTCAAGTGGTTAGGCCTCTCCAACCTTATATAAGAAGGCTTTCTCATGGTGAAAGAGATAGAAAAGATTGGAGGTATGAAACCTATGATCTCAAAGGTAAGATACAATACATAGATGGAGATTGAGAATTAAACCAAACTTATGATCCCATAAGTGAGATGTCATTGAAGCAAAATCAGTGTAGATTACTTGACCAAACGGGTTGGACAAGTAGAGCTGGAAGAAACTGCTACACCTTCATCAGAGGATTGTAAGTATTCTTCATTTGTTCTCATTAATACATATACATGCTTGGCCTGTTTCTTTCAAGTTTATGTTTATTCCACGTGAACTTGTCTTCAGTAGATAGATCTGTATTTTAGTTAGTCTCAGTAGAATAGGAAGTTTGTTGTATCTGTGTTTTTTCTACACGACCTAACAAGGAGCTTAGGATCGAAGCTCAACTTGGACTTTGCGAAAACAAACGCCATTTAAAAAGGTACACTTTTCTTCTTCCTCTTCATTCATTAACTTAATTAGATCTAAACAGATGTCAGTGACCAATGATAGCACCCTTTATGTCTCGGTTTTAGGGGTCTAGATACCAAGAGCGAATCTGCTTGTCCACAGGAGGATTCACCTGTAATAGAAATTTGCGACTCCACTGGGGAGGGACATTGATTTCTGTTTCCTTTCCTAGGTCTTGTTTTGGCCTTTGCTCATTTTTTGACCTTCTCCATACCGTGTCTTTGATTCTTAGAACTGTGTTGATTGGCTCTTTACCTCATCTCATACACTTTGATTTCCTGAGTTTGCTTGAATTTTTTATTTTCTGGGCATTTTTATGAATTTTTAGTGGCCAGCACCCCCCTACCTCTTCTACCAGAGCACTAGCGCTCCCTGTTGGCATTACACAGAGCATTGGAATGCTCTGGTGCCCTTTACACCAGAGCGATGCCCCTTTTCTGTGAGAAAATTTTCAGGATTTTCACCGTCTGAATTCATTTCTTGATTTTGGCATTGGCTCAGGAGTTTTACAATCTCAGTTCATCTTGGTCTTGGCCTTCAACACCCTGTTTTCTAAGAATTGATCATCTTTTGTTTGGAAATTTCACATTTTCTTTCCTTGCCTTGAAGTCACTCTTTGTCTTTGTTGATTTAGAGTTAACTTGTTGTTTTCTTCTCATTTATCTAACTGAGTAGAATCCTTCGTGAGGAGATTCAAAGGTCTATGCACCTTTCCTTTTGATCTTTGAGGTCATTTTCCCAAGCCATTAGTTTTGAGTGATTTCTCTATTATACCTATATTTTCTCGGATTCTTCTTTGCATTTTATTGTCTTCCTTGAATGCTTGCATTTAAAGTAGAGGAATTGCATGTTTTTGACATTTTGGGACATTGTGCATCTGAAATGATGAATGTTTTCTCCTTCTCGTAGCATAGTTTTCATCGAAATGAAAAGATTGAATCTTCGTCTCTTTGCATAACTTTCGAGTCAGTCAAAACACCATATTGTCCATGCCATTTTTCTTTTGAGTAACAACAGCCTTAAAAAATCAAGCGCTAAACTAAAAATTGATTAGACATTTTTACATTTTCTGGTAGCGAACCTACACTAGATTAGTTGTAAGGATTTGGAATATGTGTGAAATATAACTTTCCAAACATGCAAACAAACATAGGATCTTGTGTTAGGGAACAGTGAAATCCAATTGCTACATTTTGTCCTGGGAAGCCCTTCTCACACAAGGGTCAAACCTGAGGTCGCATTGAGACTAGCAGAGTTACTCACCATGCTTTGTTGTTCTTGGTGTAGAGATTGCACGTATTATGGGGGTCGCTTGAAGGTATACCCACAATGATGAATGGAAGCCTTTCAAGTTTATTTCGGGCTAGATACCCTACCCTTGCGTGTGGATCGAATTGTCGGTTGTTTCCCCAGGCATTACTATTGTAGTTGGTAACCTTAGTGGCCTATCTCTTTAGGGTCTTTACACAAGGTGACTATGGAGGGGCAAGTCTTCACGGTAACTGGAATTGACGTTGGCCAGAATCACTCAGGCTCCTTGGAGGGTATACCCACAATTATGTGTGGGAGCTTGCACCAGGGTGTAAGTCCGTTAAGCAGGTCGTCAACGTAACTTTTCAACCCGCTCTATCTCAGACCCTTCTTACTTTGTTCCCACGACGTTGGATTTCATCACCAACTAGTGTGCTCATTGTGAGAAGGTTTTGTTTGTTTGCTTTCTTACTAGATTTCCAGCGTGTGTTGTTTGTTCTCCCTAGCAGAATCTAGGTTGGATATTTCATTTTATGGCATCAGTTCCCGGAATGACCAATGAAGGAGCCCCTTTGCCAGGGGAACCCTTTGTTTTTCCTTCTTACGAAAACGTTGGTCCTCCTTACATCGCTACTTTGAGCCTTCCAGGTCTCACAATTGGGTTACCAGTATGGTTGTTTTCCACTCTGGTGATCTCGAATGCAGGCTCTTCAGATCTAAGCACACCACCCACACATCAACCTCATGTTGACCTTTCTCCTTCTTTGCCCGTCAGGTCTCCTTCCATTTCTCCTTCTTCGCCTAGTGAAATCTCTCAAGCGAGTAGCCAGATTGATAAGAAGAAGAAGAAACGGAAAGAGAAGAAGAAGAAGAATCAGAAAGGGACCAAGCCTCCAACTACATCATATGTTGGATCCAAGCAACAATATATTGTTAATCATGTTGGGAGTGTTGATGAGGTCAACAATATTAAAATGAAGAATCTGAAACCCAAATTGCCTTGCAGTCTTTGTAAGGGTGACCACTTTCTAAGGGATTTCCTTGGTCTTCCCAAGGTCTTAGGAATGTGGTCTTCCACGTCATCGGCCTCTGCTATACATGTTGGTGATGCCCCATCAACTAGTGACGTTAAGGTTGGTAAGAAGAAGACAACTGTCAAATTTCCTTGTATGTTATGAAAAGGTGATCATTATTCTCACCTTTTTCCTTGTATGGATGAGGCTTCTTCTCTTTTGGAAAAGCTTAAACTTCCAATTAGTTATCGTAATATTTCCCCCAACCCATTGTTAGTTGATGGAATGGTAAATCCAGTTCCATCCTCAGTCATTCAAGTTGTTCAGATGGTCAATCTAGTTTCATCCTCGGTTGAACCACTAACCCAAGTAGTTGATCCAGTCCTGTCATCAATCATCCCCACTCTTCATCAAAAGAGTGAAACCAAATTGGTCGATCTGGTTCTGCCATCGATCGATCCCACTCTTCCATTGAGGAGTGCCAAAGTGGTTGCTTCGGTTACTTCATCGGTCAATCCCACTCCTCCTCTGAAAAAGTGCCAAAGTGGTCGATTTGGTTCTGCCATCGATCGATCCCACTCCTCCTTTGAGGAGTGCCAAAGTGACAGATCCAGTCCCTTCCTCGGTCAGTCCCACCCTTCATTTGAAGAGTTCCAAAGTGGTTGCTCTGGTTAGATCATCAGTCAATCCCACTCCTCCTCTGAAGAGTGCCAAAGTGATCGATCCAGTTCCACCATTCATCGATCCTACTCTCCCTCTAGAGAGTAAACCCGATACTGCCCACATTTTTCTTGTTGTTACAGGATCTACCGTGTTGGGGGGCATTCCTCCTTCTCCTGCGAAAACCCTTCCAAGTAATGAGGCCATCCTTTTTGATTGGGGTGTGCTAACTGGAACTCGTCTTTCCTCTCACGTGCCTTTCAAGATTACAGTAAACTTTTATGGTCGGGACATTCCTCATATGTTTAAAGATGAAGGTTCGTTTGTTAGTATTTTGTCCTCTATTGCTTGGAAAGCTTTGGGTTATCCTAAGCTTGTGCCGGTTACCTGGACTTTGTTTGCTTTCAACAAAAGAAGTAGTCACCCTTTAGAGATCCTTCCTCAGTTTCTGGTAACTTTGGGAGGGAAAACATTCTTTATTGATGTTATGGTAGTTCAGGACCCCTTGGATTTCGATTTACTCCTTGGGCGATATTATGTCTATGCCATGAAATCTATTGTGTCCACTCTTTTTCGTGTGATATATTTCCCGCACGATGGAAGAATGGTGACTATTGATCAACTTTCGTTCATTGGCCCTGACTTGACAATCAACCCACTGACCTCCCTAAACGGGTCTTATATGCAGTTGGTATCACCCCTGCCACACGTCAATTATGCCATGTTGTCTCCCATGACTTCAACTTCCGATGACTTAGATCCGGTAGTTGACATGGTGATATCTTCGGTAGGGCTATTGGAGCATGATCTCCTTACCCCTGACGAGACCCTTGAAATGTGTTCCTTCCAGAGCATTCTTCTTCCATCCAGTGAAGATCTCTTGGAAGCCATGACCGAGTTTTGTCCCTTGACATGGTGTCCTTCCATAGCGTCATCCTCTTGGAAGCCATGATCAAACAGACGTTACAAGCATAGTTTTTCCACTCTGTGGAAATCTCATTAAAAAATGAAATAGAAGTGACGAGCATAGTTTTTCTTCTCTTTGGCAAGCTCGTTAAAAAATGAAACAGAATCTACGAGCATAGTTTCTCTTCTTTGTGGAAAGCTCGTTAAAATGAACAGTCACCTCTCCCGTCAGGTTGAGTCTTTCGCCAGATCTCGTAGATGTCGAGTCGAGTATTTCATTAGGTCTCATTTTTTAACCTTCATTTCATCCACCTGTATCATTTTTCTCCATCTAGTACAGAAATTGGTGACAACCTCAAAGTCGGTGAATGATTTGAAGCTTGGGGGGCATGTCTCCAGCCTTTGATGATCATTATGGAGTTAAGCCACTAGCTTTCAAGCTAGGGGCAGAGTATCGAGCTTATTCTTTGTTCTTTCTCACGCTTGTAAATACATGAGAATGTAACCGAGTAGACTTTTATCACTTTTTCAGACCCGTAATGGATATACGAAAAAGGAACCCAATGGGGTCTTCTTTAAACTCTTTTCAGACTATCTAAACGTGAAAAGATTGTCGAGTGATCTTGCTTCCTTTCCCACTCGTTAAAAGGTTTGAAAGGGTGTCTTTCGAGTCATAATTTACCTCTTTTTCGGCCTCGCAAGACTAACATTACGAAAAAGGACAACATTGGAGTCATCTTTAAGTTGTTTTCAGACTCTCTAAATATGAAAAACCACCAAGTTTACCTTCTCTGGACTCGTTAAACAATCATACATTGAAGGGCCCATACGGGACTGAACCCTTACTTCTTCCAGTTCGCTAAACAAAGGAAGAGGGACTTACCGAAGGTGAGTCATATCAAGCATGTGTTACCCTCCTCAAGCTCGTTAAATTAAAAAGAGGTACTCGTCTATCTGTATGGGGGGGGAAATGAAAGAAGCAAGCCAAGCATTTTTTGAGAACTTTACTAGTGACCTTACAGTCGCCCTTGAACACAGCATTTTATCTTTGCACGCATTTCAATCTATTGAACCTCTGCACTAAACCAATCCTTTGAGTTTCCTTACTCCTTTGGGTCACCCGACGTAAGTAACAGTATCCATTTCATTATCAAGTTTTGGTCCCTGTCAAGTTTCTGTTGTCATGCCTCAGTGTTCAAGGGAAGTATCTGCCTCGAGAGTCAGCCATCACAAATATCCTGTTTCAATACATATGTCAGTACATGTTCATTTGATCCACCAATTACATATCTGTGTCTATTTCGTGTTGTTTATGGGGGATACATCAAGGCCCTCCTTCAACGAGTCTATTCCTGTCGACTTCAACACATTATCCAAGAGCTAGACTTAGAAACCGGTTAGTACTTTGGGACCTGCATGCCTCAATGGCAGGCCTCCTCACGTTCGATAGTAGGTTTACATCATTGACCTATGATTGGATGATTCCACATATGTTCGACTTCAGCTCATCTATTCACATTCGCTCGAATGTACTAGGGTACCTTGGGAATCATTGACATCAATGGTGATTTCTCTCGCGCTTGTTAACGGTTTACTTCATTGATCGGTAATCTAGTGGTTTCTGCCATGTTTGACATCAGGACATTTATTCACATGGTTAGATTCATACTACATCAGGATTGGTAAGAAGACCCTGGGTTGAGTCATTCACTCTGATATATACTTTACCCAGGTTGCGACAAAATTTCTCTTGAATATTGACACATACACTGTCACATAGATCCACTTTGTATTGGTCTATGGCTATGTCTTGTTATCTCGTAGATCCACAGTGTATTTTTCATGGCTACGATCATTTCATGTCATGGAATTATAGATCCATGTTGTATGTTTAGTGGCTATACCTTTTTGTCAATATAATTATGGATATGCAGTGTATTTTATGGCGGCCATACCTGAAAAAGTCTTTATCGCTCAAGCATAGGTATGGTTGCCTTGGGTTTGAAACATGTGATAATATTTGTTTGATGGTTGTGTGCATCTTTTTCCAGCCTCTCTGAATCCATACCCTTACTCGAAAAAGTCTACAAAGCACTTCAGTCATCATCGTCTTCAGACTTCGCACTTTGGGGGGCAATCTGTTACACATCAAAATTACTCACTTTAATAGTGTCGCAAGTGTCGTCATGACAAGTGTTGTAAGTGTCGCATCTTGTCCACAAGTGTCGCATCTTGACCACAAGTGTCGCAAACATCATACTGCCATCTTCCTATGTCTTGCCTCTAACGACATCATTAGGACACTTAAGACACCTCACAGACTAGTTTTGAAGAGGAGAAATCACTTGACAAGAAGTACAAGCATTTTGCCACTGAAAAAACTACTAAAAAATGATTTTTGGAAGGCAGTGCTCCCCTACCCACTATCAGGGAGTGCCGGTGCTTCCTAGCCTTCTTTGGGGAAGCGTTGAAATTCTTTGTGCACCCTTTTGGGGGAGCGCTACCCTTCCTAAGTGGATTTTAGTTTGTTGAGATAAATCAGGGAAGAATCCCCTCAATCTCTGAAGTTGGTTGGATTCGAATATGAGTTCAAGGCATGATCTTAGGGAAGATCCACAACTAAAGGAGAGGAATCCTCAATTTATCCCAAAGATCTCTCAAGTGCTTGGGCCTCTCCAAGATTATATAAGGATGCCTTCTCATGGTGAAAGAGACAGAAAAGATTAGAGGTATGAAACCTATGATCTCATAGGTACGATACAGTACATAGATGGAGATTGAGAATTACACCAAACTTATGATCCCATAAGTGAGATTCCATTGAAGCATAATTAGTGTACATTACTTGAGCAAAGGGGTTGGACAAGGAGAGCTGGAAAAAGTTGTTGCACCTTCATCAGAGGATTGTAAGTATTCTTCATTTCTTCTCATTAATACATATACATGTTTGGCCTGTTTCTTTCAAGTTTATGTTTGTTCCACATGAACTTGCCTTCAGTAGATAGATCTATATTTGAGCTAGTCTCAGTAGAATAGGAAGTTTGTTGTATCTTTGTTTGTTCTACTGGACCTAACGAGGAGCTTAGGATCGAATCTCAACTTGGACTTTGCGAAGACAAATGCCATTTAAAAAGGTACACTTTTCTTCTTCCTCTACATTCATTAGCTTAATTAGATCTAAAAGGATGCCAGTGACCAATGATAGCACCCTTTATGTATTGGTTTTAGGGGTCTAGATACCAAGAGGGAATCTTCTTGTCCGCAAGAGGATTCACCTGTAACAGAAATTACCGACTCCACTAGGGAGGGACATTGATTTTTGTTTCCTTTCCTAGGTCTTGTTTTGGCCTTTTCTCATTTTTGACCTTCTCCATACTGTGTCTTTGATTCTTAGAACTGTGTTGATTGGCTCTTTACCTCATCTCATACACTTTGATTTCCTGAGTTTTCTTGAATTTTTTATTTTCTGAGCATTTTTCTGAATTTTTAGTGGCCAACACCCCCCTACCTCTTCTACCAAAGCGCTAGCGCTCCCTATTGACCTTAGACAAAGTGTTGGAACACTCTGGTGCCCTTTACACCAGAGTGCTTCCCCTTTTCTGTGAGAAATGTTTTAGGATTTTCACCCTCTGAATTCATTTCTTGATTTTGGCATTAGCTCAGGAGTTTTACAATCTCAGTTCATCTTGGTCTTGGCCTTCAACACCCTGTTTTCTAAGAATTGATCATCTTTTGTTGGGAAATTTGACATTTTTTTTCCTTGCCTTGAAGTCACTCTTTGTCTTTGTTGATTTAGAGTTAACTTGTTGTTTTCTTCTCATTTATCTGACTGAGTAGAAGCCTTCGTGACGAGATTCAAAGGTCTATGCACCTTTCCTTTTGATCTTTGAGGTCATTTTCCCAAGCCATTAGTTTTGAATGGTTTCTCTATTCTCCCTATATTTTCTTGCATTATTCTTCGCATTTTATTGTCTTCCTTGAATGCTTGCATTTAAAGTAGCGGAATTGCATGTTTTTGACATTTTGGGACATTGTGCATCTGAAATGATGAATGTTTTCTCCTTCTCGTAGCATAGTTTTCATCAAAATGAAAATATTGCATATTCATCTCTTTGCATAAATTTTGAGTCAGTCAAAACACCATATTGTCCATGCCATTTTCCTTTTGAGTAACAACAGCCTTAAAAAATCAAGCGCTAAACTAAAAATTGATTAGACATTTTTACATTTTCTGGTAGCGAACCTACACTAGATTAGTTGTAGGGCTTTGGAATAGGTGTGAAAGATAAATTTCCAAAGTTGCAAACAAACATGAGATCTTTTGTTAGGGAGCGGTGAAATCCAATTGTTGCATTTTGTCCTGGGAAGCCCTTCTCACACAAGGGTCAAACCTGAGGTCGCATTGAGACTAGCAGAGTTACTCACCCTGCTTTGTTGGTCTTGGTGTAGAGATTGTGCGTATTATGGGGGTCGCTTGAAGGTATACCCACAATGATGAGTGGAATCCTTTCAAGTTTATTTTGGGCTAGATACCCTACCCTTGTGAGTGGATCGGACTGTCAACTGTTTTCCCAGGAATTATTGTTGTAGTTGGTAACCTTAGTGGCCTATCTCTTTAGGCTCTTTACACAAGGTGACTGTGGAGGGGAAAGTCTTCACGGTACCTGGAATCGACATTGGCCAAACTCACTCGGGCTCCTTGGAGGGTATACCCATGATTATGTGTGGGAGCTTGCACCAGGGTGTAAGTCCGTTAAGCAGGTCGTCAACGTAACTTTTCCACCCACTCTATCTCAGCCCCTTATTACTTTGTTCCCACGACATTGGATTTCATCACCAACTAGTGTGCTCATTGTGAGAAGGTTTTGTTTGCTTGCTTGCTTACTAGATTTTCAGCGTGTATTGTTTGTTCTCCCTAGCAGAATATAGGTTGGATATTTCTTTTTATGGCATATGTTCCCGGAATGACCAGTGAAGGAGCCCCTTTACTAGGGGAACCCTTTTTTTTCCTTCTTACGGAAACGTTGGTCCTCTTTACATCACTACTTTGAGCCTTCCAAGTCTCACAATTGGGATACCGGTATGGTTGTTTTCCACTTCGGTGATCTCGAATGCAGGTGCTTCAGATCTAAGCACACCACCCACGCATCAACATCATGTCGACCTTTCTCCTTCTTCACCCGTCAGGTCTCCTTCCATTTCTCCTTCTTCACCTAGTGAAACCTCTCAAGCGAGTAGCCATATTGATAAGAAGAAGAAACGGAAAGAGAAGAAGAAGAAGAATCAGAAAGGGACCAAGCCTCCAACTACATCAGATGTTGGATCCAAGCAACCATATACTGTTAATCGTGCTGGGAGTGTTGATGAGGTCAACAATATTAAAATGAAGAATATGAAACCCAAATTCCCTTGCAGTCTTTGTAAGGGTGACCACTTTCTGAGGGATTTCCCTGGTCTTCCCAAGGTCTTAGAAATGTGGTATTCCATGTCATCGGCCTCTGCTAGACATGTTGGTGATGCCCCTTCAACTAGTGATGTTAAGGTTGGTAAGAAGAAGACAACTGTCAAATTTCCTTGTATGTTATGCGAAGGTGATCATTATTCTCACCTTTGTCCTTGTATGGACGAGGCTTCTTCTCTTTTAGCAAAGCTTCAATTTCCAATTGGTTATCGTAATATTTCCCCCAACCCATCGTTACTTGATGGAATGGTAAATCTAGTTCCATCCCCAGTCAATCTGGTTGATCAGGTGGTCAATCTAGTTTCACCCTCGGTTGAACCACTAACCCAAGTAGTTGATCTAGTCCCGTCATCGATCAGCCCCACTCTTCATCAAAAGAGTGAAACCAAAGTGGTCGATCTAGTTCCATCATCGGTCGATCCCACTCCTCCATTGAGGAGTGCCAAAGTGGTTGCTCCGGTTACTTCATCGGTCAATCCCAATCCTCCTCTGAAGAGTGCCAAAGTGGTCGATTTGGTTCTGCCATCGGTCAATCCCACTCCTCCTTTGAGGAGTGCCAAAGTGATCGATCCAGTCCCTTCCTCGGTCAGTCCCACCCTTCATCTAAAGAGTGCCAAAGTGGTTGCTCTGGTTAGATTATCGGTCAATCCCACTCCTCCTCTAAAGAGTTCCAAAGTGGTCGATCTGGTTCCACCATCCTTCGATCCTACTCTCCCTCTAGAGAGTAAACCCGATATTGCCCACATTTTTCTTGTTGATACAGGATCTATCTTGTCAGGGGGGATTCCTCCTTCTCCTGCAAAAACCCTTCCAAGTAATGAGGCCATCCTTTTTGATTGGGGTGTGCTAACTGGACCTCGTCTTTCCTCTCACATTCCTTTCAAGATGAAGGTTCGTCTATTAGTATTTTTTCCTCTATTGCTTGGCAAGCTTTGGGTTATCCTAAGCTTGTGCTGGTTACCCAGAATCTGTTCGCTTTCAACAGAAGAACCAGTCACCCTTTAGGGATCCTTCCTCAGTTTCCGGTAACTTTGGGAAGGAAAACGGTCTTTATTGATGTTATGGTAATCCAGGACCCCTTGGATTTCGATTTACTCCTTGAGCAAGATTATGTCTATACCATGAAAGTTATTATGTCCACTCTTTTTCGTGTGATATATTTCCCGCACGATGGAATAATGGTGACTATTGATCAACTTTAGTTCGTTGGCCCTGACTTGACCATCAACCCAATGACCTCCCTAAATGGGTCTTATATGCAGTGGGTATCACCCCTGCCACACGTCAATTATGTGGCATTGTCTCCCATGACTTCAAATTCTGATGACTTAGATCCGGTATTTGACATGGTGATATATTCGGTAGGGCTATTGGAGCATGATCTCCTTACCCCTAACGAGACCCTCAACATGTGTTCCTTCCAGAGAATTCTTCTTCCATCCAGTGAAGATCTCTTGGAAGCCATGACCGAGTTTTGTCCCTTGACATGGTGTCCTTCCAGAGTGTCGTCCTCTTGGAAGCCATGATCAAACAGACATTACGAGCATAGTTTTTCCTCTCTGTGGCAAGCTCGTTAAAAAATGAAACAGAAGTCATGACCATCGTTTTTATTCTTTGTGGAAAGCTCGTTAAAAAATGAAACAGAAGCTATGAGCATAGTTTCTCTTCTATGTGGCAAGCTTGTTAAAAAATGAAACAGTCACCTCTCCCGTCAGGTCGAGTCTTTTGCCAGATCTTGTAGATGTCGAGTCGAGTCTTTCATTAGGACTCATTTTTTAACCTTCATTTCATCCACCTGTATCATTTTTCTTCATCTAGTACAAACATTGGTGACAACCTCAAAGTCGGTGAATGATTTGAAGCTTGGGGGGCATGTCTCCATCCTTTGATGATCATTCTGGAGTTAAGCCACTAGCTTTCAAGTTGGGGGCAGAGTATTGAGCTTAGTCTTTGTTCTTTCTTGCACTCATAAATACATGAGAATGTAAACGAGTATAAGTTTATCACTTTTTCATACTCATAAAGGATATACGAAAAAGGAACCCCCTGGAGTCTTCTTTAAACTCTTTTCAGACTCTCTAAATGTGAAAAGATTGTCGAGTGATCTTGCTTCATTTCCCACCTGTTAAAAGGTTTGAAAGGGCATCTTTCAAGTCATAATTTATCTCTTTTTCGGCCTCGCAAGACTAACATTATGAAAAAGGACAACATTGGAGTCATCTTTAAGTTGTTTTCATACTCTCTAAATATGAAAAAACACCGAGTTTACCTTCTCTGAACTCGTTAAACAATCATACATTGAAGGGCCCATACGAGACTGAACCCTTACTTCTTCCAGTTCGCTAAACAATGGAAGAGGGACTTACTGAAGGTGATTCATATCGAGTGTGTGTTACCCTCCTCGAGCTTGTTAAATTAAAAAGAGGTACTCGTCGATCTGGATGGGGGAAAAAATTGAAAGAAGCAAGCCAAGCAGTTTTTGAGAAATTTACTAGTGACCTTACAGTCGCCCTTGAACACGGCATTTTATCATTGCACGCATGTCAATCTCCTGAGCCTCTACACTGAACAAATCCTTTGATTTTCCTTACTCCTTTGGGTCACCCGACGTAAGTCACAGTATCCATTGCATTATCAAGTTTTGGTCCATGCCAAGTTTCTACTGTCATGCCTCAGTGTTCAAGGGAAGTATCTGCCTTGAGAGTCAGCCATCACAAATATCTTGTTTCAATACCTGTGCCAGTCCATGTTCATTTGATCCACCAATTACATCTATATGTCTATTTCGTGTCATTGATGGGGGATACATCAAGGCCCTTCTTCGACAAGTCTATTCCAGTCGACTTCAACACATTATTCAGGAGCTAGACTTAGAAACTGGTTAGTACTTTGGGACCTTCATGCCTCAATGGCAGGCCTCCTCATGTCCGACAGTAGGTTTAAATCATTGACCTCTGATCGGATGATTCCACGGATGTTCAACGTCAGCTCATCTATTCACATTCGCTGGAATCTACTAGGTTACCTTGGGAATCATTGACATCAATGGTGATTTCCCTCGCACTTGTTAACGGTTTACATCATTGACCGGTAATCAAGTGGTTTTTTCCATGTTCGACATCGGGACATCTATTCACATGGTTTGATTCATACTACATTGGGATTGGTAAGAAGACCCTAGGTTGATTCATTCACTCTGATATATACTTTACCCAGGTTGCGATGGAGTTTCTCTTGAATATTCACACATATACTATCACATAGATCCACTTTGTATTGGTCTGTGGTTATGTCTTGTTATCTCGTATATCCACAGTGTATTTTTCGTGGCTACGATCAGTTCATGTCATGGAACTATAGATCCACATTGTATTTTTAGTGGCTATACCTTTTTGTCAATATAATTATGGATTTGCACTGTATTCTATGGTGGCCATACCTGAAAAAGTCTTTATCACTCAAGCATAGGTATGCCTGCCTTGGGTTTGAAACATGTCATAATATTTGTTTGATGGTTGTGTGTAGCTTTTTCCAGCCTCTTTACGTCCATACCCTTGCTCGAAAAAGTCTACAAAGTACTTCAGTCATCATCGTCTTCTGACTTCGCACTTTGGGGAGCAATCTATTACACATCAAAATTACTCACTTCAATAGTGTCACAAGTGTCGTCATTACAAGTGTTGTAAGTGTCGCATCTTGAACAAAAGTGTCACAAGTGTCGCAAACATCATACTACCATCTTTCCTATGTCGTGCCTCTAACAACATCATAAGGACACTTAAGACACCTCAAAGACTGGTTTTGAAGAGCAGAATTCACTTGACAAGAAGTACTAGCCTTTTGCCACTGAAAAAACTACTTAAAAATGATTTTTGGAAGGCAACGCTCCCCTACCCACTATCAGGGAGCGTCGACGCTCCCTAGCCTTCTTTAGGGGAGTGTTGAAACACTTTGTGCACCCTTTTGGGGGAGCGCTACCCTTCCTAAGAAGATTTTGGCTTGTTGAGATATATCAGGGAAGAATCCCCTCAATCTCTGAAGTTGGTTGGATTCGAATATGAGTTCAAGGCATGATCTTAGGGAAGATCCACAACTGAAGGAGATGAATCCTCAACTTATCCCAAATATCTCTCAAGTGGTTGGGTCTCTCCAAGATTATATAAGGAGGCCTTCTCATGGTGAAAGAGACAAAAAAGAATGGAGGTATGAAACCTCTTATCTCATAGGTAAGATACAGTACATAGATGGAGATTAAGAATTACACCAAACTTATGATCCCATAAGTGAGATGTCATTGAAGCAAAATCAGTGTAGATTACTTGAGCAAAGGGGTTAGACAAGGAGAGCTGGAAGAAGCTGCTACACCTTCATCAGAGGATTGTAAGTATTCTTCATTTGTTCTCATTAATACATATACATGGTTGGCCTGTTTCTTTCAAGTTTATGTTTGTACAACATGAACTTGTCTTCAGTAGATAGATCTGTATTTGAGCTAGTCTCAGTAGAATAGAAATTTTGTTGTATCTTTGTTTGTTCTACAGGACCTAACGAGGAGCTTAGGATCGAAGCTCAACTTGAACTTTGTGAGGACAAACGCCATTTAAAAAGGTACACTTTTCTTCTTCATCTTCATTCATTAGCTTAATTAGATCTAAAAGGATGCCAGTGACCAATGATAGCACCCTTTCTGTCTTGGTTTTAGGGGTCTAGATACCAAGAGGGAATCTGCTTGTCCACAAGAGGATTCACCTGTAACAGAAATTGGCGACTCCACTAGGGAGGCACATTGATTTATGTTTCCTTTCCTAGGTATTGTTTTTCCCTTTGCTCATTTTTTGACCTTCTCCATATTGTGTCTTTGATTCTTAGAACTGTGTTGATTGGCTCTTTACCTCATCTCATACAATTGTATTTCCTGAGTTTTTTTGAATTTTTTATTTTTTCGGCATTTCTCTGAATTTTTAGTGGCAAACGCCCCCCTACCTCTACTACCAGAGCGCTAGCGCTCCCCGTTGGCCTTACACAGAGCGTTGCCTGTTTTCTGTGAGAAATTTTTCAGGATTTTCACCCTCTGAATTCATTTCTTGATTTTGGCATTGGCTCAGAAGTTTTACAATATCAGTTCATCTTGGTCTTGGCCTTCAACACCCTGTTTTCTAAGAATTGATCATCTTTTGTTTGGAAATTTCACATTTTCTTTCCTTGCCTTTAAGTCACTCTTTGTCTTTGTTGATTTAGAGTTAACTTATTGTTTTCTTCTCATTTATCTGACTAAGTAGAATCCTTCATGCGGAGATTCAAAGGTCTATGCACCTTTCCTTTTGATATTTGAGGTCATTTTCCCAAGCCATTAGTTTTGAGTGGTTTCTCTATTCTCCCTATCTTTTCTTGGATTGTTCTTTCCATTTAATTGTCTTCCTTGAATGCTTGCATTTAAAGTAGTGGAATTACATGTTTTTGACATTTTGGGACATTGTGCATCTAAAATGATGAATGTTTTCTCCTTCTCATAGCATAGTTTTCATCGAAATGAAAAGATTGCATCTTCATATCTTTGCATAACTTTCGAGTCGGTCAAAACACCATATTGTCCATGCCATTTTCCTTTTCAGTAACAACAACCTTAAAAAATCAACCGCTAAACTAAAAATTGATTAGACATTTTTACATTTTTTGGTAGCGAACCTACACTAGATTAGTTGTAGGGCTTTGGAATAGGTGTGAAAGATAACTTTCCAAAGCTACAAACAAACATAGGATCTTCTGTTAGGGAGCGGTGAAATCCAATTGCTGCATTTTGTCCTGGGAAGCCCTTCTCACACAAGGGTCAAACTTGAGGTCACATTGAGACTAGCAGAGTTACTCACCCTACTTTGTTCGTCTTGGTGTAGAGATTGTGCGTATTATGGGGGTCACTTGAAGGTATACCCACAATGATGAGTGGAATCCTTTCAAGTTTATTTCAGGCTAGATACCCTGCCCTTGCGCGTGGATCAGACTGTCGACTGTTTCCCCAGGAATTACTGTTGTAGTTGGTAATGTTAGTGGCCTATCTCTTTAGGGTCTTTACACAAGGTGACTGTGGAGGGGCAAGTCTTCACAGTACCTAGAATCGACATTGGCCAGACTCACTCGGGCTCCTTGGAGGGTATACCCACGATTATGTGTGGGAGCTTGCACCAGGGTGTAAGTCCATTAAGTAAGTCGTCAATGTAACTTTTCCACCTGCTCTATCTCAGTACCTTCTTACTTTGTTCCCACGACATTGGATTTCATCACCAACTAGTGTGCTCATTGTGAGAAGGTTTTGTTTGTTTGCTTGCTTACTAGATTTTCAGCGTGTGTTGTTTGTTCTCCCTAGCATAATCTAGGTTGGATATTTCTTTTTATGGCATCATTTCCCGGAATGACCAATGAAGGAGCCCATTTTCCAGGGGAACCCTTTGTTTTTCCTTCTTACAGAAACGTTGGTCCTCCTTACATCGCTACTTTGAGCCTTCCAGGTCTCACAATTGGGTTACCGGTATGGTTGTTTTCCACTCCGGTGATCTCGAATGCAGGTGCTTCAAATCTAAGCACACCACCCACACATAAACCTCATATCAACCTCTCTCCTTCTTTGCCCGTCAGGTCTCCTTCCATTTCTCCTTCTTCTCCTAGTGAAATCTCTCAAGCAAGTAGCGAGATTGATAAGAAGAAGAAGAAACAGAAAGAGAAGAAGAAGAAGAATCAGAAAGGGACCAAGCCTCCAACTACATCAGATGTTGGATCCAAGCAACCATATACTGTTAATCATGTTGGGAGTGTTGATGAGGTCAACAATATTAAAATGAAGAATCTGAAACCCAAATTCCCTTGCAGTCTTTGTAAGGGTGACCACTTTCTAAGGGATTTCCATGGTCTTCCCAAGGTATTAGAAATGTGGTCTTCCATGTCATCGGCCTCTGCTAGACATGTTGGTGATGCCCCTTAAACTAGTGACATTAAGGTTGGTAAGAAGAAGACAACTGTCAAATTTCCTTGTAAGTTATGCGAAGGTGATCATTATTCTCAGCTTTGTCCTCATATGGACGAGGCTTCTTCTCTTTTGGAAAAGCTTCAACTTCCAATTGGTTATCGTAATATTTCCCCCAACCCATCGTTACTTGATGGTATGGTCAATCCGGTTCCATCCCCATCCAATCTAGTTGATCAGGTGGTCAATATAGTTTCATCCCCGGTTGAACCACTAACCCAAGTAGTTGATCCAGTTCCGCCATCGATCATCCCCACTCTTCATCAAAAGAGTGAAACCAAAGTGGTCGATCTGGTTCCGCCATCGGTCGATCCCACTCCTCCATTGAGGAGTGCCAAAGTGGTTTCTCCGGTTACTTCATCGGTCAATCCCACTCCTCCTCTAAAGAGTGCCAAAGTGGTCGATTTGGTTCTGCCATCGATCAATCCCACTCCTCCTTTGAGGAGTGCCAAAGTGACTGATTCAGTCCCTTCCTCGGTCAATCCCACCCTTCATCTGAAGAGTGCCAAAGTGGTTGCTTCGGTTAGATAATCGATCAATCCCACTCCTCCTCTAAAGAGTGCCAAAGTGGTTGATCTGGTTCCACCATCCGTCGATCCTACTCTCCCTCTAGAGAGTAAACCCGATACTGCCCATGTTTTTCTTGTAGATACAGGATCTACCGTGTCGGGGGGGCATTCCTCCTTCTCCTGCGAAAACCCTTCCAAGTAATGAGGCCATCCTTTTTGATTGGGGTGTGCTAACTGGACCTCATCTTCCCTCTCACATGCCTTTCAAGATTACAGTAAAATTTTGTGGTCGGGACATTCCTCATACGCTGATAGATGAAGGTTCGCCCGTTAGTATTTTGTCCTCTATTACTGGGAAAGCTTTGGGTTATCCTAAGCTTGTGTCAGTTACCCGGACTTTGTTCGCTTTCAATAGAAGAACCAGACACCCTTTATGGATCCTTCCTCAGTTTCTGGTAACTTTGGGAGGGAAAACAGTCTTTATTGATGTTATGGTAGTCCAGGACCCCTTGGATTTTGATTTACTCTTGGGCGAGATTATGTCTATGCCATGAAAGCTATTGTGTTCACTCTTTTTTGTGTGATTTATTTCCTGCATGATGGAAGAATGGTGACTATTGATCAACTTTCGTTCATTATCCCTGACTTGACCATCAACCCATTGACCTCCCTAAACGCCTCTTATATGCAGTCGGTATCACCCCTGCCACACGTCAATTATGTGGCGTTGTCTCCCATGACTTCAACTTTCAATGACTTAGATCGGGTAGTTGACATGGTGATATCTTTGGTAGGGCTATTGGAGCATGATCTCCTTACCCCTGACAATACCCTCGACATATGTTCCTTCCAGAGCATTCTTCTTCCATCCAGTGAAGATCTCTTGGAAGCCATGACCGAGTTTTGTCCCTTGACATGGTGTCCTTCCAGAGCGTCATCCTCTTGGAAGCCATGATCAAACAGACGTTACGATCATAGTTTTTCCTCTCTATGGAAAGCTCATTAAAAAATGAAGTAGAAGTCACGAGCATAGTTTTTCTTCTTTGTGGAAAGCTCATTAAAAAATGAAACGAAAGCTACGAGCATAGTTTCTCTTCTCTTTGGAAAGCTCAGTAAAAAAGGAAACAACCACCTCTCTCGTCAGGTCGAGTCTTTCGCCAGATCTCGTAGATGTCGAGTCGAGTCTTTCGTTAGGTCTCATTTTTGAACCTTCATTTCATCCACCTGTATCCTTTTACTCCATCTAGTACAGAAATTGGTGACAACCTCAAAGTCGGTGAATGATTTGAAGCTTTGGGGGCATGTCTCCAGCCTTTGATGATCATTCTGGAGTTAAGCCACTAGCTTTCAAGCTGGGGGCAGAGTATCAAGCTTATTCTTTGTTCTTTCTCACGCTCGTAAATACATGAGAATGTAACCGAGTAGACTTTTATTACTTTTTCAGACTCTTAAAGGATATATGAAAAAGGAACCCCCTGGAGTCTTCTTTAAACTCTTTTCAGACTCTCTAAACGTGAAAAGATTGTTGAGTGATTTTGCATCCTTTCCCACTCATTAAAAGGTTTGAAAGAGTGTCTTTCGAGTCATAATTTATCTCTTTTCTGGCCTTGCAAGACTAACATTACGAAAAAGGACAACATTGGAGTCGTCTTTAAGTTGTTTTCAGACTCTCTAAATATGAAAAGCCATTGAGTTTACCTTCTTTGGACTCGTTAAACAATCATACATTGAAGGGCCCATATGGGACCGAACCCTTAATTCTTCCAGTTCGCTAAACAAAGGAAGAGGAACTTACCGAAGGTGAGTCATATCGAACATGTGTTACCCTCCTCGAGCTCATTAAATTAAAAAGTGGTACTCGTCTATCTGGATGGAGGAAAAATTTGAAGGAAGCAAGCCAAGAAGTTTTTGAGAACTTTACTAGTGACCTTACAGTCGCCCTTGAACATGACATTTTATCTTTTCATGCATTTCAGTATGTTGAACCTCTGCACTAAACCAATCCTTTGAGTTGCCTTACTCCTTTGGGTCACCCGACGTAAGTCACAGTATCCATTGCATTATCAAGTTTTGGTCCCTGTCAAGTTTCTACTGTCATGCCTCAGTGTTCAAGGGAAGTATCTGCCTCGAGAGTCAGCCATCACAAATATCCTATTTCAATACCTGTGTCAGTCCATGTTCATTTGATCCACCAATTACATCTCTGTGTCTATTTCATGTCGTTGATGGGGGATACATCAAGGCCCTCCTTCAATGATTCTATTCATGTCAACTTTATCACATTATCCAGGAGCTAGACCTAGAAACCAGTTAGTACTTTGGGACTTGCATGCCTCAATGGCAGGCCTCCTCATGTCTGACAGTAGGTTTACATCATTGACCTCTGATCAGATGATTCCACGGATGTTCGACTTTAGGTCATCTATTCACATTCGTTGGAATGTACTAGGGTACCTTGGGAATCATTGACATCAATGGTGATTTCCCTCGCGCTTGTTAACGGTTTATGTTGTTGATCGGTAATCAAGTGTTTTCTTCCATGTTCGACATCAGGACATCTATTCACATGGTTAGATTCGTACTACAATGGGATTGGTAAGAATACCTTGGGTTGAGTCATTCACTCTGATATATACTTTACCCAAGTTGCGACGGAGTTTCTCTTGAATATTCACACATATACTATCACATAGATCCACTTTGTATTGGTTCGTGGCTATGTCTTGTTATCTCATAGATCCATAGTGTATTTTTCCTGGCTACGATCAGTTCATGTCATGGAACTATAGATCCACATTGTATGTTTAGTGGCTATACCTTTTTGTCAATATAATTATGGATCTGCAGTGTATTCTATGGCGGCCATACCTGAAAAAGTCTTTATCACTCAAGCATAGGTATGGTTGCCTTGGGTTTGAAACATGTCATAATATTTGTTTGATGGTTGTGTGCAGATTTTTCCAGCCTCTTTGCGTCCATACCCCTGCTCTAAAAATTCTACAAAGTACTTCAGTCATCATCATCTTCTGACTTCGCACTTTGGGGGGCAATATGTTACACATCAAAATTACTCACTTCAACAGTGTCGCAAGTGTCGTCATTACAAGTGTTGTAAGTGTCGCATCTTGTCCGCAAGTGTCGCATCTTGACCACAAGTGTCACAAGTGTCGCAAACATCATATGGCCATCTTGCCTATGTCATGCCTCTAATGACATCATAAGGACACTTAAGACACCTCAAATATTGGTTTTGAAGAGGAGAAATCACTTGACAAGAAGTACAAGCCTTTTGCTACTGAAAAAACTACTTAAAAATGATTTTTGGAAGGCAGCGCTCCCCTACCCACTCTCAGGGAGCACCGGCGCTCCCTATCCTTCTTTGGGGGAGCATTGAAATGCTTTGTGCACCCTTTTGCGGGAGACCTACCCTTCTTAATCGGATTTTGGTTTGTTGAGATAAATCAGGGAAGAATCCCCTCAATATCTGAAGTTGGTTGGATTCAAATATGAGTTCAAGGCATGATCTTAGGGAAGATCCACAACTGAAGGAGAGGAATCCTCAACTTATCCCAAATATCTCTCAAGTGTTTGGGCCTTTCCAAGCTTATATAAGGATGCCTTCTCAAGGCGAAAGAGACATAAAAGATTGGAGGTATGAAACCTATGATCTCATAGGTAAGATACAGTACATAGATGGAGATTGAGAATTACACCAAACTTATGATCCCATAAGTGAGATGCCATTGAAGTATAATCAATGTAGATTACTTGAGAAAAGGGGTTGGACAAGGAGATCTGGAAGAAGTTGTTGCGCCTTCATCAGAGGATTGTAAGTATTCTTCATTTGTTCTCATTAATAGATATACATGTTTGGTCTGTTTCTTTCAAGTTTATGTTTGTTCCACATGAACTTGTCTTCAGTAGATAGATCTATATTTGAGCTAGTCTCAGTAGAATAGGAAGTTTGTTGTATATTTGTTTGTTCTATAGGACCTAACGAGGAGCTTAGGATCGAAGCTCAACTTGGAGTTTGCGAGGACAAACGCCATTTAAAAAGGTACACTTTTCTTCTTCCTCTTCATTCATTAGCTTAATTAGATCTAAAAGGATGTTAGTGACCAATGATAGCACCCTTTATGTCTTGGTTTTAGGGGTATAGATACCAAGAGGGAATACGCTTGTCCGCAGGATGATTCACCTGTAACAATAGTGCCCCATTTGCTATCTTGCTAGGAAAAACTTGGATTGAGAACGATCAGATACGAAGGAAACAAGAACAGGAGGATCTAGAACAAAAAAAGAAAGAACTAAGAGATTTCATGGCTAGGAGAATAGAGCGCTTACTAGAATAAAAAGAGAACCATTCGAAGCTACTAAAGACCAAAGATATGGATGTCGAAATTGAAAGGACACAGGAAGACTGGAGACACCTATCTATACAAGAGAGTAGAGAACCTACTCCAGAAAGAGAAGAAGTATTACCCTTGAACCTTATGAAAGACCCTCCATAGTGAGAATTTATCATGCCAAGAGGAGATAAGAACAATAATGGAAAGAGGAAACCAGTGATTCAAATCACAGGAAAGAAGGCCAGAAAGCTCACGAAGAAGAGGGAAAAGTTAGAAAAATTGCAAGAAGTTCCAAAGAATACTTCACATAAGAAAGGTTTCCAGAACTCGAACTTCGTCAGAATATCAGTACAGCACAGATTGGCACTTTTCCATGATAAAGCAATATGACCATTCAATCGACGCTCCCGAACGGTTAGGAAAGCAGTTATGGCTCGAAATTTTGCCATTGGATAGTTGGGACTGCGCCATAATGGATGGAATTGCATTGAATAAGGCTTTGCAACCCGTTGAAAGAAACCGTTACGACAATGTTTATTTATCCCGTCGAGTGTTGCACCGAGAACACTTTTTCCAATTGTGATTATCCGAGCCTGCAGAGAACTAGTTTATTTCGCGCAGTGATCATTGAGACCTCGCCATCCATTCTTTTACATTAAGTATTGTTCACCAACCTGAGATATTAGATCTTGAGTGTGCATGTTGAACGCAATTAGCGCAGCATAAAAAGTCGTCGAAGATATTCTAATAGACCTCATGGCCGAGAAGGTGATGTCCGCAGGCATCCAAGCCTCATCGATGCAAGGAGTGCAAACCTCCCCGTCGACTGCTCGTGGATCTGGACCATCTTGAGCTGCGACTGAGAAAATAACCAAGCATT
Source organism: Picea engelmannii (assembly GCA_009831015.1). NCBI lineage: Eukaryota > Viridiplantae > Streptophyta > Pinopsida > Pinales > Pinaceae > Picea > Picea engelmannii. Next base: position 872,191 of record ML788524.1, on the reverse strand, counting down.
GTGATGACTTGGCGAATGCGAAGCTAATTCCATCCATCCTACCCGACTACATCCCACCCCTGGCCGATATGGTGAGTTGTGATAGTGCCTCGAGGGACTTCGACTACACAGCCATCACTGCATACCTCCCGAAGGGAATACAAGTAGTTAGACCGCAGTTGGAGAGGATTCCAACCTTGAATATCAATGACTATAACCTAGGAGACCGCAAGAGCTATGGCATGCTCACACCTCACAAATATTTGACCAAGACCAAGGGGAAGAAGTTGAATATCATCCCCCAGTCGTGGACTATGGACATCGCGAGGTCCACTGTCTTGAATGTGATGAAGATACCACATTTTGGAAGGCACCAGGAGGTTAACGTGTGCATTAAGTTCCTGTTGTCATGCTTCCATGGAGGGTATCTATGGTTAGACAAACACATCACCATTGATCCGGCACTAATCCATAGGATCACCAGATTGAGCATGCAGGGACCAGACCCGCAAGACTTTTATCCAGGGAAGGTTGTAGACCACGCCTTGGCACAGAAGATCAAAGACACCTACGACGATGTAGAGAAAAGGACGTGAGGCTACAAGGTAGCCTCCATTCAGAATGGCGTAGTGCGCCTTGCTTTCCAGTTGATTGTTGGTAAGCTAGTCCGAAAGAACAGACCCACGTAGGTCATAGGGTTTTTCATTGACCTCGCAGGAAAATGCGTGGAAGGACTACTGATGAACTGGGCCAATTACCTAGTCAATCAGTTAGAACTGGATTTTCGCGAAGCTCGGGATCAGGGCTATGGGTTCCATTTTAGTTGGTTGTTGATCATCATCGCATTCACTGCTTGGGAGATGTCGGAAGGTGCAACCTTCCCTGACATTGAGTCGTTCGAGCCACTAGTTGCGAAGTTCACCACGCTCTGGTATTCGGGCAATATGGGGAAACAATGGAAGTCGAACGCAGTATTCCATACCTACTACCTGCAGCTAAAGAGGGATATTGAGTCTTTCCCTTGTATGACTTCGAATACCCTGGACAGGTTCAGGCCCCTTATGAAGTTCCGCGCAGATAGGAATTTTATTTATATTACTGCACGCGCAGACAAAATTAAAGAAGAGCTTCAATCCTACTACAAGCTCACATAGGAGGACCTGGAAGAAATCACTAAGGAATGGCCCACAGAGTTCCTTATACCAGTCGACCAGGCAGCACTGTCCGATCCCAACCTCATTGGAAGTCCGGTGGTTACTCACGAAGAGTATGATGCACCCAACAGTAGCAGGAATAAAAAGAAGGGAGATGTACAGGAAATACACAGCACATCAGAAGAGACTGCATCAAATTCACCTAGCGGAGGAGGAGACGACGAAGTGGACAAAGAAGAGAAAGAAGGGGAAGAAGAGAAGTTGAAGCAAGGCGAAGTAACACCACCTAGGAACCCCCTTGAAGAAGCAGAGACATCCAAGAAAAGAAAGGTTTCCCCAATGAAACCTACATCGCGGAAGAAGTCCAAAGCGAGTAAGCTGAACCTGCAGACTGTACTCACGGTTGATGATTTTGACTTCATTATCGCAGTTGTACCAGATGCCTTGGAAGATATTTTGTAGAGAAATGAAGCCAAACAAGAAACCATGTATGGAAGGATTGAAGCATAGTTGAGAGGAGTACAACAAGCCCTTCACTCCAACTGCGTAGTGTCCACTGTGCCCCCGCCACCAGAAGAACGAGAGTTGGGAGATGAGCCTGCCCAACTCCATAGAATAGTTGTTGTGACCGAAGCTCACCTTCGTCGCATGCAGGAAGAAAAATAACAGGCCACAGTGGTCCTGAAGCAAGCATAAGAGGAAATCATAGAGCAACGCCAAGTTGCGCAACAAGAGAAGGACGCCCTCCAAATCAAGTTCAAAGAGGATAGAGCACAGATGCAACAGGAGAAACAACAGTTGCTCACAGAGCAGGTTGGAGTTAAAGAAGCAGCCCGCAAAGCACTTCACTCTGTGATGGGCTTAGAGAAAATGGAGGAAGACTCGGTGGAGAGTCAAGTGGCGAAGCTTGTGGCAGCCATTCAACAGCTTCAGTAGAGAATAACAGAACTGGAGCTACAAATAGCACCAAGCACTCCGCAGGAAGTGCGAGACCAGAGAGAATCAACTGCCCGGAGCGCAGTTGAAAGGATCAAAGCATTAGTCGTGGAATGTAAACAACTAAGCACTCGCAGTGCACAGACTTATGAGCGCCTTACCGAGGACCTTGAACTAAAAACACTGGAGTCGCAGCTCCAGGAAGAAAAGAAGTAAGCAACAACAGTACAAGCGCAGTTAAATCCCTTGTCAGCAGTCGAGCGAATGAAAATATTCCAAGAACAGTGCACGGCTCAGCGACAGGTCCATGCCATACAAATCAAAGTCATGGAAGTGACTCAGAAGCTCCAGTCAGTCCAGGATGCAGCTTGCCTACTTTTTGAGGAAATTGAAGGTCGAGGAGCATAGCTGGAACGAGTAGACACTTCGGTAGAACAACGCTTAGAAGGACCTGTGAACGAGGCATTTATTCAAGAGTTCACCGAGCAGGAGGCCTTGGCGCAGCAACAGGTTGAAGCAGTTTGAGCCAAGCTCGAGGCTTTTGAGGCAGAGTTACCTAGACCAGAGTGACTCGAGATGAGTCACAAGTGAATGTTGGGGGCTTGTTGGCCCTTGACCAAGTTTTGGAGATCCTTGATCATGTTTGACCTCTTTTGGGACTTCGACAGACTAGTCGAAGGCGGAGCGAAATTCGAAACGGAGATCACAGGATCTCGGCCCCTTTTTAGGGTAGTTTTAGGATTAGGGTTTATGTAACGGGTATGGGATGTCGGCCCATGGGTTTACTCATGTTTGGGCCCATTTTGTAATGTATAAATAGATATCTAGGCGATGTAGGAAAGGGCCAATGTGCTAAGTGTGAATAGTTGTGGATGCTTTGTGCATACTATGTGTTAAGAACTTGCATAGCTAAGTGCAAGTGATTATAAGAAGCTTGTGTATATATAGTAAGAAGGATTTGTGCTTAAACCTAGCTCGGGGAAGGAGGATTTGGTGAGGTGCGCGCAGATCTCCTGTCCTCTGCGGAGTAGGGTTTTGATGCTTTGTGCTTGTAAAATATTGAGAGAATATAATGAACAAGAGAAGAGTTTGTGGACGTAGCCCCACACTGGGGTGAACCACGTATATCATGTGTTATGGTTGCTTTGTGCATTCTAGTTATTGTCTTGTGTATATAATTTAAGCTTAAGTGCAGTAATGAATGTTTAGATGAATCTAGTATGATAGCTTAGTGCTTAAATGATGTGAATAAATGCTAGATCTAATCTTTTTCCATGTTCTAAGTGCTTAGATGTGTTAGATCTGGTAGAATATTGGGTTGTTCTGTAATTAGGGTTTGGATGTACGATGTGAATAAGGGTCAATTACTAATGAATGTTAACTGCTAAGTGCTTTGTTAAGTGGTATAATCACATATCTGTGTCCCAGCTAGGTTGTAGACATTTGAGTCTTGCAACCACCCCTACCTCTACCTCGGGTGAGACTTCATCTGCTTCACAGGTGTTACCGAAAGGGCCAGTAGTTAGGGTTTTGTTGGTACGATGTTGAAGCATTGAACCCTGGGTCTGCCCCTGTGCCAACATCGTGCTTTGAGTCACTTGTGTTTCGAGCATAGGTATGCCTACCTTGGGGATGGAACACATATTAACATTGTTTTATGGTTGTCTGCAGCTTCTACCAGGTTCTCTAACTCCATACCCTTGCTTCGAAGAATCTACAAAGTGTTTTGGCCATCAACATTCCTCTTATGACTTCACACTTTGGGGGGGAATCTATTACACATCAAAATTTCTCACTTTGACAGTGTTGTAAGTGTCACACTTTCATTGTCGCAAGTTTCATAAGTTTCTCATTCACTGTTCCTAAGTGTCGCGTCTCAAACGATTCCATAAAAACACTTTCTACAACCCCTAAAACATGTTAGAAAAAGAAGCCCCATCATCTGACAGTCCGAACAAGTATTTTACTTAGGGAATTACTCATCTTGGTGACATTTTGGAAGATCATCACTCCCTACTTATACATAGGGAGCACTAGTGCTCCTTTTCCATCTTAAGGGGGTGCTACAATGCTCTGTTGTCCACTTTAATGGATCGTTGAGTTGGTTGAGGGAATCTTGGAGGAAATCCCACTTTCCTCTAAAGACAACTATGGATGGGTTGGGTTGGTTTGGCTCAAATATAATTCCAGGGATGCATCTAAGGAATATATCACAACTCATGGAGTCATATCCTCAACCAATTCCAAATATACTCAAGGTTGTTGAGCATCCCGAAGCCTATAAATGGAGGCATTTCCATGGTGCAAAGGAGGAGAAATCAACAGAGTATTGTTATTTTTATTGTGGATCTTTTGAGCAAGAGTTGGACGAGGAGGATTTAGAGAGGTTGTTGCAACATCATATGAAGATTGTAAGTTGTCCTTTCTAAGTTCGCATTAATATAGTTGGCCTATTTCCTTCAAGTATGTGTTTACATGTGCTTGTTTATGGTTATATTAATCTACATAGATAAATTGATTTTGTCTAATCCATTAGAGTAGGAGATAGTTGTTTGTTTCTTGTTGTCCATTGCAGGTATTGGTTGGAGCTCGCGGATTGGAGAAACTTGGACAAACGTCATAAATGAGTTACATCATACTTCCCCTCCTTCTCTCTTTTTCGATGGACAAAATGAATATATAGGAATGGTAGTGTCCAAATGTAATTTTTTATCTTGGTAGAGGGGTCTGTAATCCAAGGGAGCGTTGAGTTCCAATCAACTAGAACAATCTAGTGGATAGAGTCACACCTTGACTAGAATTGTTGAAGGAGATGGAACATTCCATGGTTAAGATAAGGCAAAATTTGAAATCTGCCCAAGATAGACAAAAGAGCTATGAGGATAGAAAGAGAACTCATCGAGAGTTCAAAGTGGGAGATCATGTGTATCTCCAAGTAAAACCCAAAATAAGTTCCTTGAGAATGGAGATATATGCTAAGTTATCACCCTGCTATTGTGGACCATTTGAAGTCCTAGAAAGAGTGGGGCCTGTAGCATACATAGTTGCATTACCACCTACTGTTAAAGCCCATAGTGTGTTCCATGTGTCTTTGTTAAAGAAATATGTACATGATTCTAATCACATTATTGATTGGACTGTGATACAGGAGGAACTAGAGGGATAATTCTATCCCAAACCTCAATGCATCCTAGACAAGAGAAAAACTATGCTCTAGAATCAATCCATTGTGCAAGTCAAGGTGCAATGGAAGCACTTTGGAGTAGATGAGGCTACATGGGAGCTAGAAGATGCCATAAGATTGGCATACCCAATTTCATTTTCTATATAATACTATATACATGGTGTTTTTAAACACCGAGGACGGTGTTTCTTGTAAGGGGGAAGGGAATCTAACACCTTGTTTTCCCCCAAGATTGTAATCATACTTAAGACTTCATATGTTATGTTTATGAAGCATGTAATTATGTTTTGATTATTGAAAACACAAAACCGTTGACTGAGAGGGAACAACCTTGAAAGTATTGGCCATGATACACAAGTGGGAATCGATGAAGCAAGAATTGATGGCGTGGCATGGTGAGGTGGAGCTAAGTTTTTTTTATGAAGAAAACATGAAGCTTGTTTAGTAAGCTAACTTATGTTTGCTAAGAATAAACTTACACCTTCCAGTGTACCCAATCTGAATGGAACCACGTGACTAGTTATGGGAGGTCAGGGAAGTGGTTGAAGCAATTAATAGTTGTTAACGAATTGGTCTCTTGAAGGAGGAAAGGGCCAATTGAATGACCTGACAGCATGACACCACGAATTTCCCCTTTAGGATGGGAATCGCGAGTTGGAGGTTACGTTTGCAAGAATCCATGAAATTCCCTAGGGGATTGGTTAAAGAAGAGACCAAAGGTGGAAATACACCACCAAACCATGACACTCAACAGAAAAAAAGGTAACACACTAGACACAGGAGAGACGGATAGAGAAGAACACAACGAGTAGCTGAGAGAGGTATCCGAAAAACCAAAAGCATGCAATGCAATGAACCAAGAACAATCTGAGGAAGAGTGAGTGTGCGACAAACTCACAAGTTGAGAGTGGAGTGAGAAGAGGTTTTCATTGGTGCAGATCAAAGAAAGGAGAAAGTGGAGAGTCTTCCTTGAAGAAAATAGGAAAATAGTCCAATTACCCTGAAGCAAAGAAGATATGAATCCATACTGGAGCAATAATGGGCGACAACTTGGTGCTTACTGGACATAAACTGGTACTTGTAAGGGGAGGTCATTGAGGGACTATTTAGCAGAGAAGGAACTCCCTTCTGCGGAGGAAATATGATTGAGAAACCATGTGATAAAAATGTAGAGACCCCGAGCTCAGTGGGAAGGGGGAAACTTTTGTTGTTGTCAGAAGAGGAAGGAGAGTAACCTTCCTAGATCATCTAAGTTGGAAACCAACTAAATCATTCCCCTTGTGGTATCATGGCTTAACACAGGGGTGGTGTACTATAGGAAGGCACTCCACAGTATGGCCTAAGGTTGGGAGGAAAGACATCCTCTCTCAATCAGTTGGTGTTGGAATTTCTCTTATCAGATAAGTGTATATATATCTTGTTTTTTTTAATTGTTTTTGAAGGTTGAATACATGTAAATGTCTGAATTAAATGGGAAATGTGATTGTCTATAACAAATGAATTGAACCCCATAATGAATGGAATGTATCTGTTATGGTTTTTACGTGGTTTGATAAATTGTGAAAATGAACCAGTATGGACAACCTGAGTTCCTAAGAACTTTGCAGCTTTAGAGGAAAGTTTGCAGGACATGGATGAAAACATCGTTTACCAGGTGGTTAGTTCCCTGAAGTCGGGGATGTTTCTATGAGGAGTGAAGGACCTTGAGCCATGAGGAGATATCGATGTTTATGTGGAAATATTGTAAGATATGCGAGAACTTCCTTTCGACTAAGTTAGTAGGCCTTAGACAATCTAAGAATATGCCTTGAGCCCTTAAGAGATATGGTAAGCTCTCGTAAAATCCTAAAATTGACTAAGTCCTTGAGATAGATTGTTTTTCCTGAGGAAAACCCGTGTTCAATTGGAATGACTTGAAGACATTGATTTGGCAAGTTGGGTAGATCCATACCATTGGTCGGATGGTGCCACTTTTAGAGTGGCTAGACAAGGTTGCGTTTGAACCCTGCAAATAAAGCTCCTAAGTCGAATGAGACCGTCTCTATTAGATGATGACCAAGAAGAAAATTTGGATCATTGGGTTCCGATGTGTGGGAGATCCCATCCATTGGATCTGGTGATAACCAATCTGAGGAGGAGGAATCTAAAACCTTGATGGACTATCATTTCAACCCTGAAAAGCATGGAGACCATTAGATTATATGAACGATGATTGTTCGACCCATCAGAGAGGCGCATGGTCAGAGTGAGATATTCATAGTGGATTGTAAATTATAAGCGGAGGTGCTTCGAAGGGAGGGCTTCTGGAAACAAAGAAGATGCATTTATCGGTGTGAGGGAGAGATTTAATCTCAGTCGTAAGTTTTATGGGTCCCATTTGTTGGTAATCAGAATGGGTTCTCAAACGAGCAGTAATCGTCGAGTAGGTAGAGGCTCTGATGTGATCGTAATCGTTGGAACTCCAGGTCTGGGGACCATTAGAATCTAGGAAATGGCCCACTGGGATAATGTCGTCGGAGGGGAGGCCAACATAGATGGTTGGGGAACTCCAATGGAATAGGTTTGAATAGGTCCATATCATCACTTTGAGGAAAAAAGACTAACCTGATCATCCAATTGAGGGTGCATAGGTACCTGGGGACTTCAATAAACTAAGTGAAGAAAATTCTTTGAGAATTAATAAGATTAATTATAGATTAAATTGTGATAGTCGAGGAATTCCTCACTTAAATGAATGATAAATCTAATAGCATGCCAAGAGAGAGAAAGAATGGAAAACCAACATCCCACCATCCTAAGTTTGGATTAGGGGGTCGGGTGGGTTACATATGCCCTGGCGACTCCACCAAAAATATTCTAGAATTTAAAGAATATCTATATTATGCCTCCTCCGAGGAGTTTCTTTCATGTTGTGATGATATTTTTTCTTCCCCACCAAGACTAACAAAAGTTGTTCAAGTTACATAAAGGGAGAAGGTACCCAAAAAAAGAAACAATTGCACAAAAGTCCACTTAATTTGAAAGGAAAAGTCCATCCCTTGCCAAATATTTCCCTGGACAAGTTTCCCATGTTCTTTGGAAATATTTCAGAAAATGCAGAGAAGCATTTGGTTAAGTTTGACAGTGCTTTTGATATTTATAATGTTGCATGTTGATTGTTTATCTTAACTCTAAAAGGAAATGCTAGTGAATGGTTTTATTCATTGTTGCTTAGAACCATCACTAGTTGGGGTGTGTTATAAAAATTATTTGTCGAGAAATATTTCCCAAGGAAACATTTGTATTCTCTTTTCTTGAAGTTGGTTGAAATCTAGATGAATGAGGAAGAGATAGTCAAAGATTTCACTTTCAAATTTATGAAAGGCATTCATGAGATTCCTTAAGAAATATTTCCAAATGATGTCATCATTTTTAGTTGTTATGAAAATGCTTTGCACATGAATCTGATATTTTTATTGAACCAAGAGGGAAAGTGCAGCTAGAAAGAGTTAATGCAGTCAACTCAAGTCTTTGAAAGAAATAGTAATGAGACTAGTGTTAATCTCTTAAACTTCCCAGTTTTGTTCCAAGACAATCGAGGAAAGGATTTAGAAGAAAAATCTAATGAAAGATGTGAATTTGTTTTTGCATCAGATTTTGTTCCTAAAACTAAAAGTGAGAACCCTAATGTCTCAATTCAAGAAGAATACTATTAGGCACATCCTCCATGGGAGGAAAATTTTGACCTCTCATATGCTTAATTTGAGAGTAATGATCACGATAAGTTTAAAGGTAGATTTGATGAACCTCCACTAGATGCACATGAAGATTTCATTCAATATGCTCATGTGGAAAATGTTGTCACATGTTTGCAATGGTTGCATCTTGATTATGAAAAGTCACGAGAACATTGGTAGCAAGAAGAATTGGTGGAAGAAATTAATCTTGAGAACAATGATGGGAAAGATTGTCATTTCATGAAGGAATAATGCTTTCAGGACATTGCCAATGAATCAAGAATCTTGGATGTGGTTGGGGATAAGAAGAAAGATGAAAATATTTTCTAATGGGAAACTTCTCATCCAACCAAAGACTACAACACTCATGAGAAACTGAGAGTTGATTTTATTGAATCATGGTTCCAAAGCATTGTTAACCAAACAATGCAATCATATTTTGGGCACATCCGGATCAGTTTTACTTCAGTACACTTTGGGCATGATCTTGAATCCTTGATAGCAACCCCGATATGTTCCTCAATTATGGAGCTCCTTCCACAAATCAGTTGGATGCTTGAATGGATCCATTGTAAATCTACTTACACTTGAAAATTGTCCCTTTCCTTCAAGTAGATTAGGGTAGGTAGATCTTGTTTGTACATAGTTTGTTTCTTCAGTCAAAGTTTTGCATAATAAAACAATTGTTAAATGGAGATAATGTTTGAATATGACTCCATAGCCCAATGGAGAAGGCAGTTGGACCAGGATTTTGGATTCTTAGCAACCCACAGGGGGTTATTGTCCCACAGTTGGAGCCAGATGTTGATGTGTTTTCTTGACACCCATCAACTAAGTGATTGGGCTAAATACGTGAACCTATTTTTCTTTCAAATAGAGACCAAAAAAATTTTGAACTTGGAAAGTTCCAAATAATCTTCAACCATTGATCATGAAGACCCAACAAGTTTCCAATCAACTTTAGCTCTCCAGTTCTTCATCATGAAAAGATAACATAGATGGTTTCTCTTTCAAACAAAAGATAAGAAAATATATATATACTAAAAGAATAAAATTGTTTATGTTTATTTTCTCACTAAATATCCCAATGTCTCAGCTCCATTCTGCACTTTACATAATCTAAAACAGAGCTTATATGCCCAATATATACCATTTTTCTCCCACATTATGCTTCTCCATACTTATCCATTTTTCCATTTTCCTTATTCTCCACTTTCCACACTTTATACTTAGCCATTTTTCCTTCTTTCCACTCTACTCTCCTTCCTCACGACTCTCCATACTTAGACATTTTTCCAATATTCCACACCATTTCCATACTTAACCATTTTCATACTTAGCCCATTTCCATTCTCATTATCCACTTAGTTAATTTTCTTAATACCCACCACTTAGTCATTTTCACAATTTTCAATTCATTTTCTTCCATTTTCACAATTTCTACATTCATTCCCATATTTCACTTCCATTTTCTTATTTTCATGTAACTCTATGACTCTATGACTTACCTCCCCAACACTTATTCATTTTTCATGACTTACCACTTTTTACTCCTCTTTACACTAAGTCTTCTATTGCGGATGCGGAACACTTATTCATTTTTCATGACTTACCACTTTTTACTCCTCTTTACACTAAGTCTTCTATTGCGGATGCAGGACAACCTCTCTCTTCATGACTTACCTCCCCAACCCTCTTCATAACTTACCTCTTCATGACTTATCTCCCCAACACTTAGTCATTTTTCATGACTTATCACTTTTTACTCCTCTTTACACTAAGTATTTTATTGCAGACCCGGGACAAACTCCCTCTTCATTTACCAATTTTCCTCATATCTTGTGTCTCACATCTGCAATCCCGCATTCACTATAATGCACTCTTCATTCCCATTTTTACACCTCATACTTAGTCATTTTATCAAGTTTTACCTCCTCACCTATCTCCTTTACCGCCACATTTCCCCTCTTCATTTACCTTTTTAACCCATGTCTTGTGTCCCGCATCCGCAATCCTGCATTCATTATAATACACTCTCCATTCCCCTTTTTGCACTTCATACTTAGTCATTTTACCAAGTTTTACCTCCTCACATACCTCCTTTACCTCGGCATTTATGTAACTCCACGAACACTTTATTTGATTTTTCAATATTATTTCTTATTGTAAGTTTATTCCCCTTTTTCGTTGACCTACCATATTGGGACATGTGGAAATCATGTGGACTCATCCCTGGGTGACACATGAACGGACAGAGATGACTGACAATGACATGGGAGGTGACTGGGCAATGACTAGGAAATGATTGGGTGACCAAAGTATTACCAAGGCATGAATTTTTCTAAGGAACGAGAGCTACACTAAGGCCTCCAAAAGCTCATTTATTTCACAGATGAATGCTAAGGAAGGAATTTTCAATATTAACATTAAGTGTTTCCCTTCCCAAATGAATGTAGGACTAAAAAGGCAGAATCAAATCAAGGGACAAGATTCACCCAGGAACGAGATCAACGGTGGTTGAGTCTCCATCTTCCTAAGCTCATATCTTTTGATCCAGACATCTGTTTGGGGAAAATGAAACCTTGTTGGAAAGGTAATTTGAAAAGGAAGATAATGGGACATGATTTAATGGATGAATTTGGCCATAATATTTCTAGAAATTAAAAATAACAAACAACTCTCTTTTCATGGGAAATCTATTTGGAACCTCGACTTCCCAAGGCTATAAGTTGAGATCTAGACCTCCAAATTTCTCTCAAGATGGATTATTGGAAAGCCATAATAATGAAGATTATTTCTAAAATGGTTTATATGGCTCAGAAGTCACTTATCATGCTCATAAAATTAAAAAACAATCGATGTTTTTCAGGCAGTCAACTTCAAATTTTCGAAATCAAAGTTTATTAAATAACTTTTATAAAAAGGTGAAGTGGGTCCCACTTGGAGGCATGAATTTCAATGACCTAATTCATTAATAAGTGTTTAATCAATCATTGATTTAAATGATCTACTCTTTATTCCAAAAATAAGAGGCACATGGGAAACTTCCAAAAGAACATAAAATCTTAACTGCTAGGGAAAAACATTTCAAAGAAGCATTGGGAGCATATTTAAAAGGGGGATAACTCCATCAAAGAAAGGTTTAGTTCATCATAATAGAATTTGTTTATCCCTCAGTACACAACCCACTTTCTCATCTACAAGTACAGATCTCCATTTTCTTACTTCTTCTTCTGCTACACAATTTCTCTCAAGGATTTGTGTTTGTGTGTTTGAGACTGAGCATAAGGCCGAGTTTGATTGTTTTTCCTTTTATTCTTCCAAGCCTCTTTCTAAAAGATCAATAGGAGTATTTTACAACCATATATATGACTGATAATGTAAGTCAACGTTGTCTAATTGATTCATGGAGGTTTATTCCTTGCGTTTGGCAGGATTTATTTCTGAGCATTAGTCAATCAGTTTACCGACATGCTTTGTAATGTGAAATATCTTTTATGCATTGAACTCCACAAAGAACTATTTCGGGGAATAACTTTAATGATTTCTCAGACTTTGAGATTTCTGAGTATGATATTTTTGGAGTGTGCTCATCATATTCTTTTTAGTTTTAAATGCAACACTCATTTAAAGTTCTCTGAAGTGATCAACCCTATTTCACTATTTTTCTTGTGAAAAAATATGGTTGTATATTCTGCTTGCACATGTTTCAAAGGGATGTTATAATGAAGTTGAGCATACATTTATTTTGATATTGAAGTCTTTCTTTATATTTTTACTAATAAGAAGTTTCTTGGTCCATTTCCAAGAAAATGTTTATATATGCCCCCCTTGGGTCATAACGTAGAACCCCCTCCAAATAACCAAATACCTTTCATACTTCACAATTCACATGTCTCCAATAATGAATACATGATCTCTTATATATATCTATTCACACTTGCACATTGGCCCCCTTTACTACTAAGCCAACCCTATTACATATATATTTACACATTACATGTACATTTAGGCCCTTGTATGCCCCTCCTTGGGGTCATAACATATAACCCCCTCCAAATAACCAAATACCTTTCATACTTCACAATTCACATGTCTCCAATAATGAATACATTATCTCTTATATATACCTATTCACACTTGCACATGAGGCCCATTTACTACTAGGCCGGCCCTATTACATATACATTTACACATTACATGTACATTTAGGCCCATATATGCCCCTCCTTGGGGTCATACAATCTACATTTAGCCATATATATGCCCCCCTTGGGTCATAACAATGTTGACTCAAGGAGAAATCTGGTTATCAAGAGGCATTTTATACAAAAACTAAAGTAATAAAGGATTTGGAGTTTGTTGTTTAACATTATCCCAATTGACAGTCCAGTCCAAGAAAATCAACTACATCTTTTACACAAACAGAGAGGAGTACCACCTCTTTAAAAATGCAGGGGGGGATTTTATCCTCATGATGTTATCTTAAAGATCGTAAAACAGCCTTTTAGATCAACACACCTAAGGTTTGACAAATACGACACGTCTGCCACAAGTTAGCACTGCGTGTGTGCTTGAGAATATACATGGCACAACACCAATTTTCAGCCTCTGCGCCAACCAAGGGTTTCTGTCACACACCCACTATGGCAACTAAGATTTTCTTTTTTGTGTGTGTCTTTTCTTTGAGGGACAGAATCCCCAAATTTCTATGGGGCCTGGCGCAGACCATCCCTTCCCTTATCCTCCTCCATGTGATCGTAGGCTATGACCACAAGCCTTACCAAAAGGCGCTTCCGACTTTCGTGATTTGGGGAATCGCGATGCAAGCATTCCCCTGTTCTCTGTCTTTCGAAATGTCGAAACCCGAAAGGGTCTAATAGATCCTTAGCTCCTCCCTTGGGTCGCTTTTCATACGACCGATCCTAGGACCTAATGTTATTCCTCTAAATGCTTTCGGGGTTTCACGATTCGGGGAATCGTGATGTAAGCATTCCTCCTTTCCCTTTCGAATCCCCGGAACCCGAAAGCCCGGTATCATCTGGATCTATGGTCCAGATCATCGACTTGATCAACGACCCGGATTAAATCCTGACATTCTACCTTTCGGGATTTCTGGCGAGGTCTTCACTCCTATTCCCCTGATGTCCAGAACCCCAGTGGCCTTAGATCTTCACCACGCGTCCCTACAAATGGGTGGTCCAGATTCTTTCGAGACTCCTCCTTCCTACCACAAGACCCTGTCTGGTGACCTAGGGCTCATTCACAGAGCGTAACGGGATTTCGCATACTGGGATTTCACGACTGGCGAAGACGAGGGGTCTTGCCCTTGGGTTTCCCGGGCGAAGAAATGCCGAAACCTATTCATGCTAAACCGATTTGGGGTTTTTCATATCGGGATTTCGCAACTGGTGAATACGAGGGAAATTTCCCTCGGGTTTCCCAAGTGCCGAAACGTCGAAACCTATTCACGCTAAACCGATTCGGGGTTTCGCATATCGGGATTTCGCGACTGGTGAATACGAGGGAACTTGCCCTTGGGTTTCCTAGGTGCCAAAACGTCAAAACCTATTCACGCTAAACCGATTTGAGGTTTCGCATATTGGGATTTCGTGACTGGCAAATATGAGGGAACTTGCCCTCGGGTTTCCCAGGTGCCGAAAGACCGAAACCTATTCACGCTAAACCGATTCGGGGTTTCGCATATCGGGATTTCGCGACTGGCGAATACGAGGGAACTTGCCCTTGGGTTTCCCAGGTGCCGAAATGCCAAAACTTATTCACGCTAAACCGATTCGGGGTTTCTCATATCAGGATTTCGCGACTGGCGAATACGAGGGAACTTGCCCTTGGGTTTCCTGGGTGCCAAAACGCCGAAACCTATTCACGCTAAACCGATTTGGGGTTCCGCATATCAGGATTTCGCAACTGGCGAATACGAGGGAACCTTCCCTCGGGTTTCCCGAGTGCCGAAATGCCAAAACCTGAGAGAACCACTCTCTCTTGTACAAGGATTCCAAACTTAGATCACGTGATCCTTCAGCAGGTTCTTGGGTAATTATCCTTAGGCTTGGTGACCTGACTGAAAAGCCTTCCTAAATCATCGAGCTACGAACTTTGTGACAGGGGTGAAGTAAACTCGTTGGTTTACTAAAACGGTAGTCTTTTCAAGGAACTCACTCCGACTCTGGAATGCGAGGGACCTTCCCGGAAGGAGGTGCCTTCGGGAAATCAAACCAGGACATAGCGTGAGTCAAGTAAATGGGACAAATCTCAAGGGAACAAACTCGTAATCTGAACTTATTCATTCTATACATAGACTGATTATGGTCATATAAGTATAAGCATGCATCCATTATTTCCGATCAAAACACCAGGCAAACACTTCTATACAGAAACAATTTATGAGTGTACAAACATGAGTATGCATCCAGGATATTCAATTCAAGATACAAGATATAAACACTTATCAGAAAACACCAGGTGTGACGCGACTGCTGAGAGGGGTGCTCGTTTCCACCCAACCGTAAGCTTAGTGACTCCAAACAGATTTACCACTAGCCACCCCCGAGCTAGACCACGATGCTTGAGATTTAGTCTCCTACTTTCAACTCAACGGAAGTCAAGGACGAAGGTTACTCTCCTTCTCCTCTGTTTAGAACTCCCTGTATTTCCAGAGCTCCTCCAGTTTTCTTCCGTGATCCCTATTGCGCGCATCCTCCTCTCTCCCCTTACCACACTTCCTCTCTTACCTTTTCTCTGCAATATTGCATGTGGCGTGAATTTCCCCGTCCATGGTAAGATCTGGGAGTTGTTACGGATGGGTGGTTCACCCCCATCCCCTCATTAACTCTTGAGGAGCCTCCCCACCTACCAATCTGATGGGAAATCCATTCTAGGGTCAGAGAGTTGCTTTGGTCTTTGAGCAAGTAAAAACCAGTACGGTACTGGCTCGGTGGAAGTTAACGCAACCATTCCAAGTCCCTTCCACCACCTCTCATTAGCCAACGTGGTCTCTTTTAGCACATCCCCCTCCCAACAGTCATGCAACACATAATCATAACATAATTTACATCCATCGACCTTTTATACAAAGGTCTGTCAAATCAAGCATTCACATCTTTGAGTTTGCCATAGTTCTTGGCCAATATAGTTATTTTTACAGACTGGGGGAAACAGGGTGTTACAATTCCCTCCCCCTTAAAGGAACATCGTCCTCGATGTTCTATCTATCAATATGACGTGTATGTACAG
>ML788524.1:844359-855203 GCA_009831015.1 Picea engelmannii | reverse complement strand
ATGACATGGCCCAAGTAATGTATTTGCTTCTGGAAAAAGTCGCACTTGCTAAATTTGGCATAGAGTTGATGTTCTCTTAGCACTTGAAGCACAAGTCTAAGATGTTCCTCATGTTCCTCTCTATTCTTGGAGTAAATTAATATGTCGTCAATAAAAACTAGTACAAATTTGTGTAGGAATTTGTTGAGCACATTCTTCATCAAGCACATAAAAGTGGCATGGGCATTGGTCAATCCAAATGGTACTACCACAAACTCATAGTGACCATATCTCATTCTGAAGGCAGTTTTGTGGATGTCTTCACCCTTGATTCGGACTTGATGGTATCCAGATCTCAAGTCAATCTTTGAGAAGATGGAAGCACCTCCCAATTGATCGAACAGGTCATCGATCCTGGGTAACGGGTACTTGTTCTTTATGGTTACCTTATTGAGTTGTCTATAATCTATGCACAGTCGGAGGGTACCGTCTTTCTTTCTCAAAAACAGGACTGGTTCTCCCCATGGAGACACGCTGGGCCGGATATAGCCTTTGTCCATCATTTCCTTTAGTTGTAGTTTAAGCTCAACTAGCTCGGGTGTGATCATTCTATAGGGTGTCCTAGACACTAGCACCGCTCCTGGTGCAAGTTCTATCAAGAAGTCAATATCCCTTCTTGGAGGTAAACCTGGTGCCTCTTCCAGAAATACATCTCTATATTCTCTTAGTATGGGGTGATCTTCGAGGCTGGGTTTGTCATCTTCAACCGATTCCAACACCTGTATTGCATATAGTGGACACCCCTTTCTGCAATACTTTCTCATTTGAAGAGTTGATATTCATCTCACCGAGACAGGCTTTTGGATCCCTTAAAGGGTTATCCTTCTTCCTTCTTCACTTACACATTCTAAGGTTTTATGGTAACAGTCCAATCTGGCTTTATATGTGGCTAGCCAGTCCATACCAATCAATAGGTCATACGATCCTAGGGGTAATACATTAAGGGTTGCTTGGGTGGGGAATTCACCCATAGTGAATTGGCAAGATGGTATGACCTCCATTACTTTTCTTTTGGTGTCGGTGGCTAACTGTACCAACCATGGCTTGGCGTGTTTATGTGGTTGTATTTTACACTTATCAACGGCCTTAGGGGCTATATAACTCAAATTTGAATCAGGGTCAATTAGAATAGACACTAGATGGTTGGTGATCATACCTTCCATCTCCACCACTGAAGCTTGGTGGTCAGCTTGTTTATTATCCAAGGCTGCATAAATTTGTGGCACACTCCTAGAAATGTCATTGACGGTGGTAGCTTCTTGAACGTTGTAAATTCTTCGACTATTCTGTTGTCAGTGCGGGCAGTCCCTCAGTAGATGTTCTTCTCCACAACCCCAACATTTCAAGGGTTCTTTCTTGGGGTTATCAATCTTTCCTGGGGTGGATCCAAGAGGTTTATTTCCGCTTTGGGAGGGGAAATTCTGCTGGTGTACACTTTGGGTTGGGAAGCTCACCCTTGAGTCCTTTTTATAGTTTTTAAATCTTGGGGATTTAAACCCCTTCTTCTGGAATCCCGAACTATTCTTCTGCTTCCAGCCTTCACGAGGTTCTGTCCGATGCCCAATTTGCTCATAACAATATCTTGCCTTTCGGATAGTGTCTTCTAGGATCTTGGGCTCGTCGAACTCAATCCTGTTCTAATAGTCCTTAGGTAGTCCACTAATGAATCGTTGCACCTTTGCCTTTTCTGCTTTTATATAGGGTACGTACCTCAGCAACTCAAGGAATCTACTGACATATTCCTCTATGGTGTGTTGTCCCAGCTTGAGTTCATAGAATTCTTTAGTCTTTTCGTCGAAATACTTTTCCGACAAATACTTCCTCCTAAAGTATTTCTCAAACCGTTCCCAAGATAAGTCCTCTTCATGAATCCCTTTTACATTCTTAAGGTCTTCCCACCAAATGGAAGCCTTCAGGTTTTCCGAGAAGTCATGGACTCTGAAATACTTATTTAGTCCAAGCAGCCAGGCCTCTGCTTCCTCTCCCTTCTTTATTTCACCGTCGAAAGAGGGTGGTTTGGCCTTCTTGAATTCTTCGAAATTATGATTTTTGGAATGATTTCGCTTCTTCAGTTTTGTTCGGGAGTAAGAACTAGTTCTGCTACTAGAAGATCCCTCCGAGTCGATAGTTTCCTTTCCAGAGGAATCGTCTGGCGCTTGTCCCTTATCTTTGGGGTGGACCTTTCTCGAGGTGCTCCTCCCAGTGTGGCCACTTAAAGGACCACGTTTCCGTATTCCAGGTGGGCTTCGACTTCTCTTCGTCTGTCGTTGGTCCGCGTGACTGGTGTCAAGTCCATGCTGCAATTGTCTTTGTATGTCGGATAAGCTCTGGAGCAAGACTGCATTAATCTCTGTTTGCTTCTCTTTCTCTTTTATCAACCTCTTGTTGTCAGCCTTGCAGCTCTGTAGTTTGACCATGAGGCTCCTCACAGTCTCAGCTAGATCTGGAGGGGTCTCCACCGCTCTCCTTTCGTCAGACTCTTCGTCTCTATTGTGGGAGCCATCCCCCACTTCGTGGTGCATCACCATTCTATGCATCTGCAGTTTCCCGCGGCTGATCGTCTGCTTGTTGTGCAGGAAAAACACTTGTTGTTAGTCAACATTATATTCATTCACAATCAGTGCATAATTCATATTTTTCAAATGTATACACACAATAGGAAATTTCCATTCTTAACTTCGGCTTTTGATAAAGGGGGTTAAGGTAGAGGGTTACTTCTTTTAAGAGTACTTCAAATGGAGTTTCTACGCAACTCGTTCATGAGCCCAAGCAGGCCAAGTGTTGTAACCATGCTCTGATACCAATTTGTCACACACCCACTACGAAAACTAAGATTTTCTTTTATTTTTGTGTCTTTTCTTCGAGGGACAGAATCCCAGAATTTCTATGGGGCCTAGCACAGACCATCCCTTCCCTTATCCTCCTCCATGTGATCGTAGGCTATGACCACAGGCCTTACCAAAAAGGCGATTCTGGCTTTCATGATTCAGGGAATCGCGATGCAAGCATTCCCCTGTTCTCTGTCTTTCGAAATGTTGAAACCCGAAAGGGTCTAACAGATCCTTAGCTCCTCCCTTGGGTTGCTTTTCATACAACCGGTCCTAGGACCTGGTGCTATTCCTCTAAATGCTTTTGGGGTTTCGCGATTCAGGGAATTGCTATGTAAGCGATCCTCCTTTCCCTTTCGAATCCCCAGAACCCGAAAGCCTAGTATCATCCGGATCTATGGTCCAAATCGTCAACTTGATCAACGGCCCGGATTAAATCCTGACATTCTACCTTTCGGGATTTCTGGTGAGGTCTTCACTCCTATTCCCCTGATGTCCAGAACCCCGATGGCCTTAAATATTCACCGCGCGTCCCTACAAATGGGCGGTCCAGATTCTTTTGGGACTCCTCCTTCCTACCACAAGACCCTGTCCGATGACCTAGGGCTCATTCACAGAACGCATCGGGGTTTCGCGTACCGGGATTTCGCGACTGGCGAAGACGAGGGGTCTTGCCCTTGGGTTTCCCGGGTGTCGAAACGCCGAAACCTATTCACGCTAAGTCGATTCGGGGTTTCGCATGTCGGGATTTCACGACTGGCGAATACGAGGGAACTTGCCCTCGGGTTTCCCAGGTGCCGAAACTTCGAAACCTATTCACGCTAAACCGATTCGGGGTTTTGCATATCGAGATTTCATGACTAGCGAATACGAGGGAACTTGCCCTTGGGTTTCCCGGGTGTCGAAACGTCGAAACCTATTATGCTAAACTGATTCGGGGTTTCGCATATCAGGATTTTGCGACTGGCGAATACGAGGGAACTTGCCCTCGGGTTTCCCGGGTGCCGAAACGCCGAAACTTATTCACGCTAAACTGATTCGGGATTTCGCGACTGGCGAATACAAGGAAACTTGCCCTTGGGTTTCCCGTGTGTCAAAACGCCGAAACCTATTCACGCTAAACCGATTTGGGGTTTCGCATATCGGGATTTCGCGACTGGCGAATACGAGGGAACTTGCCCTTGGGTTTCCCGAGTGCTGAAACACCAAAACCTATTCACGCTAAACCGATTCGGGGCTTCGCATATCAGGATTTCGCGACTGGCGAATACGAGGGAACTTGCCCTTGAGTTTCCCAGGTGCTGAAACGCCAAAACCTGAGAGAATCACTCTCTCTTGTACAAGGTTTCCAGACTCAGATCACATGATCCTTCAGCGGGTTCTTGGGTAATTATCCCTAGGCTTGGTGACCTGACTGAAAAGCCTTCCTAAATCACCAAGCTACAAACTCTATGAGAGGGGTGAAGTAAACTCGTGTGTTTACTAAAATGGTAGTCTTTTCAAGGAACTCACTCCAGCTTTGGAATGCGAGGGAACTTCCCGGAAGGACGTGCCTTCGGGAAATCAAACCAGGACATAGCGTGAGTCAAGTAAATGGGACAAATCTCAAGGGAACGGACTCGTAATCTGAACTTATTCATTCTATACATAGACCGATTATGGTCATATAAGTATAAGCATGCATCCATTATTTCTGATCAAAACACCAGGCAAACACTTCTATACAGAAACCATTTATGAGTGTACAAACATTAGCATGCGTCCAGGATATTCAATTCAAGATACAAGATATAAACACTTATCAGAAAACACCAGGTGTGACACGACTGCTGAGAGGGGTGCTCGTTTCCACCCAACTATAGGCTCAGTGACTCCAAACAGATTTACCACTAGCCACCCCCGAGCTAGACCATGATGCTTGAGATTCAGTCTCCTACTTCCAGCTCAACGGAAGTCAAGGACGAAGGTTATTGTCCTTCTCCTCTGTTCAGAACTCCCTGTATTTCCAGAGCTCCTCTGGTTTTCTTCCGCAATCCCTGTCGCGCGCGTCCTCCTCTCTCCCCTTACCACACTTCCTCTCTTGGCTTTTCTCTACAATATTGCAGGTGGCACGGATTTCCCTGTCCGTGGTCAGGTCTGGGAGCTGTTACGGATGGGCGGTTCACCCCCATCCCCTCATTAACTCTTGAGGAGCCTCCACACCTACCAATCTGACGGGGAATCCATTCCAGGTTTAGAGAGTTGCTTTGGTCTTTGAGCAAGTAAAAACTAGTACGATACTGGCTCGGTGGAAGTTAACACAACCATTCCAAGTCCCTTCCACCACCTCTCATTAGCCATCGTGGTCTCTTTTAGCACATCCCTCTCCCAGCAGTCATGCAACACATAATCATAACATAATTTACATTCATCGACCTTTTATACAAAGGTCCGTCAAATCAAACATTTACATCTTTGAGTTTGCCATAGTTCTTGGCCAATATAGTTATTTTTACAAACTGGGGGAAACAAGGTGTTACAGTTTCCTAAATGCGCCGACCCATTTTGTACTGCATGCAAGGACTTAAAGAAATCACATGTAGGCCAGATCCGAAAATATCTTCGGGAATCATTGTAACTGATTTTGTAACAACCAGACTAGTCATGGTTGAGGTTATGGATGAGTTGGCAAGTTCGTTATGATTTCCTCACTTCGTGGAAGATATGGGGGGATGCATGCAAATATGTAAGGGTTGGGATTCTAAGTAAAGATAGAGTTCATTGTATTGTGAGGAATAGATGATCCAAAGCTTAAGCTTAGTTGTTACTTCTTGTTATGTATGCTTTTTTGCATGAGAGAGAATGTAGATAGAGATATGAGCACATGGCTCATCTCTATGTTGAATGTTAATGTATCTTGACTAGGCTACGACCCTATGGTATATCACTACTTGGAATGAATGAAATGGATGAGTATGGCATGAACACATTTATCTCTGCATCTAATGAGTTCTGACTTGAATGTATGTTTGTCTTATGTTATTCTTCGTAGTAACTGGTAGTAGTTATGAATGAATGAATGAATAGTTAACGAGGTTTTCCTTTATGATGTATTATTTCACACCTTGCACAAGACCGATGGTCTCTGTGATTCTCATGGCATTTCAGGTGAGACCTTCTTCAGTCCTTGATGATTAAATATGCCAATGCCTGTAGGGTTTTGTTGGTAAATCTTATCGAACCCTAAGTCTTTAACCCCACACTTGAGCCAACAATCCCCTAGTTACGTGAGCAAGGATCTAACATCTAAACCAAGTATTTAATAAAGCGATATATCTCATAAACTTCTTAGTTA
This sequence comes from Picea engelmannii, assembly GCA_009831015.1. Classification (NCBI taxonomy): domain Eukaryota; kingdom Viridiplantae; phylum Streptophyta; class Pinopsida; order Pinales; family Pinaceae; genus Picea; species Picea engelmannii. The sequence goes on along the minus strand of ML788524.1, from coordinate 849,002 downwards.
TCTTATTGCCAACTCTAATGAACACATATTCCTTAAGATCCTTGTACATGTTAATCTTTGAATATACCCTCTTTCAATAAAAAGGTTAAAAAACTCTTTGAACTATAACAAATATAACACCTTTTTGTGGAAAAAGAAATACAACCCCTTAGTGATTTGAAAATATGTTAAAGGAAAATCCACCAATGCATATATAAACCTAGGAAGCCCTCCCACACAAAGGCAACAATGTTGGTCACTCTCCTTAATAAAGAAGCTCTCATAACAACTCTTACAGGAGAAGGAAAATATGACAAAAATGTTACTACATACCCATTCAATGTAGGAGACCATTCATGTAATACAACTTTATTTGGAAAAAATAATAAAATATTTAAAATAAAATGAAAAATAATACAAGAATATTAACACCAACCAAACTTGTTCTATATTAGAATATAATGACACGAGTGCTTTGATTATTAAGATAATCACTGGTTAATAGGGAAGAATATCACATTTCTTTTATAATGACATGATTGCTTTGATTATTAATATATTAAGATAATCGTTGGTTAATATGGAGGAATATCACAATTTCTTTTATTGATATATACACACAACGTAGTTAAAGATGTCTACCTAAATATGCATGTTGTTTATGGCAAATGTCATAGATGCGACATCACATTAATTAAATAATATAAGAGGATACAAGTGGTGTAAAAAAAATGGTGTAAGAGGATATGGGGTGACAGGGCGCAGTTTGACCCACTACACAGCTTTTTCAATCACATCTTTTACAAAAATGCTTTAGTAGATTTGAAACCAACAAAGATTCTACCCACCTGGAAAAATGGGAGACAAGGCACAGCAAGTATTGCCAAACGGTTAGATCGTTTTCTAATAGCCGAGGACCTGCTTTCGCCTTCTTGTTGCTATCGATCCTGGGTAATCCATCCCTTTCTCTCGGACCATGCTTCCATTTGTCTACAGCTGGGTACAGACCGGTTTGGTGGGGGACTACCCTTCAATTTCAACCCCCAATGGCTGAGAGAGGACTCATACAACAAACTGGTCAAATCGATTTGGACCGATTCCTCCTCCCTGCCACCGGATGATCCTCAGTGTAATCTCTCAACCAAACTTTCCAGGTTAAAATCCCGTACCATTCATTGGCTAAAAGAGAAAAAGCAAAAAGAACAAGCCGACTTACACAGGATTGAGCAGGAACTGGCCCATCTTTTACGCCACATTACACAGGTTGACAATTCTGCAATTGATTTAAAAATCTGTGGCCATCTTTTACGCCACATTACACAGGTTGACAATTCTGCAATTGATTTAAAAATCCGTGGCCTTGAGGCAGAGCGAAATGCCTATCTGTGTGCTGATGAAGAAAGGTGGAGAATGAAAAGTCGTATGACCTGGCTTGAATCGGGTGACAAAAACACTCGATTTTTCCATCGTTATGCTTGTGCCAGGCGCACCAAAAAACTGATATGGGACATTGAAGATGAGGCTGGGCGCATACATAGTACACAGGCAGATATAAAGACAACAGCCTTTAACCATTTTAACTCTTTTTTCAAGGTCTCCTCGACACCGGATCTTGCTGCACAGATTGAACTCACGAGCCAGTTTCCCAATATGATTTATGCCGAGGATGCCACAGCCTTGGAAGCGCCTTGCACAAAGGAAGAGCTATTGGAGGTGCTTCAGGGATTCGATAAAGAAAAAAGCCCCGGACCAGACGGCTGGTCTGTCGAATTTTATCTGCATTTCTTTGATCTTTTGGCCCAGGACCTATTGGACATGGTTGAGGACTCCAGAGTAAGAGGCATAGTGAACCCACAGATCAACAAAACCTTCGTGGTACTTATTCCAAAGTCCAATCAGTCCAAACACTTTCAAGACTTTCTCCCTATATCTCTTTGTAACCTGTGTTATAAACTTATATCCAAGATCATAGCGAGGAGAATTCGTCCTTTTCTGTCCTTGGCTTTGTCTGATGAACAGCTAGGATTCCTTAAAGGAAGGCAAATCCTCGATGCTGTGGGGGTTGCACACGAATGTATTCACAGTTTAAAATCGAGAAAACAACAGGCTGCTCTGCTCAAGTTGGACCTTAAAAAAGCATTCGATTGCATAAATTGGAACTTTCTTCATTTGATTCTTTTGCAGTGTGGCTTCGGTCTTATCGTCACCAATTGGATTCTGGGCTGCATCTCATCAGCCACTTTAGCTATTCTAATCAATGGGGAAGCTACCAGATCTTTCCGCTGTGAAAGAGGACTGCGGAAAGGTTGCCCTCTTTCTCCTCTACTCTTCATTTTGGTACTGGAAGGGCTTAGCATCTTGCTGAAACGTAATCAGTCGAAGGGACAACTAACTGGCATAAAAATCTCGGGGCGCCTTCATATTCTGCATTTACTTTTTGTTGATGACGTACTGATCCTGACGTCGGCAGATCCTGTTGAATGGGCATTGATCCACTCCATCCTTATTTCTTTCAGCACAACCACTGGACTGGAGATCAACCTACAGAAATCTATCTTCCTTTTTTCAAACATCCAGGCGTCCTCATCTTTGGCTATTTCAGCACTGTTTGGTATCAGAGCCCAAGAACTTGACAAGGGGTTTTCATACCTTGGTTTCCTGTTAAAATCTTCCAGATATTCTTGTAAAGATTGGCATTGGCTTATTGATAAATTCAACAACAAGATCCATCACTGGTGTAACAGATTCCTTTCTCTAGGTGGCAGAGTTGTTCTTATAAAATCAGTTTTGGAAAGCCTCTCGGTGTACTGGATGGTGCTTGCACACATCCCGGCCTCGATCCTGAAGTCGCTTCGACAACTGATTTACTCCTTTCTCTGGTCTGGCAGTAAATCCAACAAAGGCTTTCATCTTTGCAATTGGACTTTGATCTCAAGACCAAAGACTTTGGGAGGCTAGGGTCTCAGGCACCTTCCTTTCTTCCACAGGGCGCTATTGGCCAACACTTTTTGGAGGATCCTTATGAAACCCGGTCTCTGGAATTCAGTCATAAAAGCAAAGTATTACCCTACTCTCCCAGTGCATATCTGGCTCAGATCGGCATCGGATTGTCCCAACAAAGGCTCTATAATCTAGAAACATCTCTCCTTGACTCTGCCGATCATTCTACAGTGGATCTCCTGGAATCCGGGATCTGGACAGCAGATTGAAGTTGACAGGGACTACATTCTCGGTCTGGAAAGAAGTGCCCTCCTCTCAGCTCCCCTTTTAGCACACTTACACAGCAGAAATCTGTATTTTCTTAATCAATTTATCTCCCCGTCAAATGGAGGTCTGCTCGGCAATCATTGGCTCAGTGGAGATGAGCTACAGCTGGAGGTTGATTTACAACCTGAATGGAGAGGCTACACACAGAAGCTGATTGCAGCTGGCATTTGTTTACATGACAGACCAGACCTTTTCCTGTGGACTGGAGGAGACCAATCAGGCGTTCTAACAGCAAAAAATGTTTATCAGGCGCTATCAACCTTCCACTGGCCTGTAGACAATTATGTTCGTTTCCAGCAGTTATGGAAGGCCGATTGCCCTCTTAAGATAAAACTCTTTACCTGGCTTCTTATAGAGAATCGTGTCCTAGTCTGGCTGAATCTACAGGCACGTGGTTGGGAGGGACCCAGTCGCTGCTACCTTTGTCATCTTCAGAGCGAAATAACTTCTCATTTGTTCATCTCTTGTCCATTTGTCCGAGCAGTGTGGCAGCTACTTGAGCCATCACTTCCCTTTTACCTGACGTGGACGGGCACCTGTGTCCTTGACTGCCTCCAACGTTGGAACAGAGCCCACTCTTCTCTTGTATCGCTGCCATATCACTTCCTCTGGCAGATCTGGAAATGCAAGAATGCTGCTCTCTTCGATGGGAAGCCAACTTCTACAAGCTTTGTGGCGAACACAATTTTATCAAAGGTTGACATACAGCAGTCGCAGCCTCCCGCTTTAACAAAGAGCCGGCACAGTTTTGTTTATCCTAAAGACAGGGAGGTCGCCTGGTTTGACGGTGCTTCTCAAAAGAATGGATCTCTCTATGGTGCGGGGGGGATTATTACACTAAACACTCATACCAGCTATCGCTGGACTCTAAACTGTGGTGCTGGTTCAAGCATGAAAGCAGAGCTGATGGGGGCTTGGGCATCCCTCAACCTGGCAAGACGATTGCATATCATCGATCTTCTTCTCTTGGGAGATTCCAAGGTTATCGTTGACTGGCTCAAAGGACAAGCGGACTTCAAGGCGGTGGCCCTCGAGAGATGGAAAGATCGAACCATAGAGATAGCTCACTGTTTCAGGAACCTCAAAGTCACACATATCTACAGGGAGGACAATAGCGAGGCCGATTCCCTCTCCAAGACTGCATTGCTTTTGCCACCGGGACACCTTCGCTACACAAAGTGGGTGGATGGTAATGCTGGGCCCACCATCAACATCAGTCTATGATTTTGCATCTTTGAGCTGTCTCTTGCAACGCCTCTTATTTCCTGATTGGCTGACTCACTTGTAGACCTGTGGCTTTGGCTCATTTGCCGTTTTATGACTAAGTCTATTTTGCCGGATTAGCTATACTATTCCCATCAGCCGTGTGGCTGTGCTTCATATGCTGTTTTTGGCTT
>ML788524.1:831172-843767 GCA_009831015.1 Picea engelmannii | reverse complement strand
AAATATTTTTATGTCAAAATCACTTAAGACTTCTCCCCAATAAAATTGTTTATTTTATCGAGAAGAAAATTGAAAGGCATTAGAAGTATTCCAAAGAAATTGGGCACCACAAACGACATATATAGATAAGTGAAACAACTTTTAAGAAATAAGCCCTTAACATCAATGCTTTTTTCCATTACATCATTATAACATAAAGTAAGATGGATCAAAATCATTTAAAATTTACACTTTGAATTGAATTGTTTATTTATATTTTGATTTGACTTGAATTATTTATTTATATTTTTATAAAATTCAAAATGATTTAAAATTTACACTTTTTCTTTACTTGCTTATTTGTATTTTTATAAAAATTTAACAATTACAAATGATCTAACATACTACCATAAACCACCTGTCATTATAATTTAATTATTAATAATGTATATTACTCTTCAAATAAAACCTAAATCATGTTCATGCATGAACATTTTGGGTAGGTTGTCAGACACTTTCTAGCACGCTCTATGAACCATTCAAAAATGGAATCTGTGAAAGAGGGTGGATGTGCCACCTTGAAATTCTATAATGTTAATAGCACCATATAATATCATTTAGTTATGATACAAGATAATTAAATCAATGTGTAATGCTGAATAAAGACATATAAGGAGGGATATGCTCCCTTTTCTATGGTAGTCTTCTATCATGGAATCACTTATAATTGACATTTTCTTTTTCTTTTTATAAAGGAGCATGCGCAGAGGAAAAGATACCCCATTCACACGTTGGCTGACATCAATAACAAGCATGTTATGATTTTCTGATTTAGGAGTATTACATTATTAAAAAAATATTTTAAATATAATATTTATAAAATTTAAAATATTTTAAATGAGGATATTTATTTTGTCAAAAGTTTAAGATTTTATTTAGATTAGGTTTTAATTAAATGAGATGGTTTGTTTATACAATAGAGAGGATTCACAAAGAATGAAATATTTTAATGAAAATAGTATCATTATCCTTACTTTATCATCGAACTAAAACTTTATATTTTAATGAAATAGTATCATTATCCTTACTTTATCATCGAACTAAAACTTTATTAATAAATAGAATATTTTCACTTATATGAGAGAGAATTCACACATAATGAAATGTTTTAATGAAATAATATGAAATGTTTTAATGAAATAATATAATTATGTATGGGTTTGAGCTCTTTAGATTTACAAAAGAGATGAAATGTATGGAATGCTTTAATGAAATAATATTATCGTGTATAAATTTGAGCTTTCTTGGAAATATTGTGTCAAAAGTTTTGAAACGTCGAAGTTTTAAAATAATATCATCATCCTTACTTTACCATTTAACTAAAAGTCTATTAATAAATAAAATATTCTCACTTATATAAGGAGAAAGATTCACATAGGATGAAATATTTTAATAAAATAATACCATCATTCTTACTTTACCATCTAACTAAAACTCTATTAATAAATAGAATATTTTCACTTCTTAGTACAATGCAAATGTCATATTGAAGTTTTTTTTTTTCAACAAGAAAATTGCCATATATATATATATATATATATATATATATGAGTACACATTACAGTTATATCGGCCTTTGAAAATTCCAACAGTCACCTCTGACTTCTGAAAATACTTGGACCTTATAAAACAAAACACCATACATAACTTTACAAAAGGGAAAAAGATGTCCACCATCAAGGGGAAAATACAAAACATAAATACCATCCACATATAACGCAATCAACAAAGATAGTCAAAAATAAAGTGACAAACTGAATCAAAAAATATTGATAGAGATGGTAGGCCCCTCATTTCCATCAACCCAACTATTGTAATTAATCTTTCCTTTAGGCTTGGTGAGAGCCAATTTCGAGAGAACATCTGCCTCCATATTTAGCTCCCTATACACATGGGTAAAGTGTATCTCTCTAAATGCAGATTTCATCACTTTTAAGCTATCCATCCATCCCATCAGAGAGGTAACCTGCAATTTTCCTCTATCCTTTAACCATTCAATGATGATCTTTGAATCTCCAATGACCTGGATCACCTCAAGATTGAACTATTGTGCTAGATAAAGAGACGTCCATACACCTAACAGTTTTGTCCTCGTATTTGTCCCTCGACCACAATTTAAGGTCCACTTAATGGCGTAATGTTCATGGTGCTTTATTATACCTCCTACCCCACATCTAAGAGAGTTGGAAAGAGCAACCCCGTCGAACCAACATACTATTGAGGTCACAAGTCGAGGTGGCTGAATAAGACGCACTTTTACATTTTTAACCACCGTCACCAGGGGCAACATTGATTTAACTTTTGCTATCATAGTGTAGACTGATGCTTTGGATCCTTAAAAAATGACCTGATTCCTCTCCAACCATAAGTACCAACAAATAATAGATGGAAGAGTAATGAAGGTTGTTTCCTTCTCAAGCCAACTCTCAAAGCAAGAACTGAGAAAAGCTCCTTCCCAAATAGTCTGAATATTAAGAGTTGTGTAAAAATGGCTCCATACCTCCCGACAAAAACAATAAGAAACAAAGAGGTGGTACACTGACTCCGCTTCATTAAGACATAAAACACAGATATTTGGCCCCTGTCATCCCTTCCTTTGTAGAATATCCCAAGTGAGAATTATGTTCTCCAATGATAACCAAATGAAGAGTTTGATCTTTGGAATAAGATCCCATTTCCATAAATGTCTTCACCAACCTCCTATAGGACTTGGCCAGAATTTTTTCGCAAGAGCGAGATATAAGTTTTTAGCATTAATGCTTCCCAAGTAATCACCTCCTGCCCATAAAAGCTCATCATTTTTGTTCTGTAACTGAATCCCTGCATAAAACAAATCTTTCTGATATGTCTCCCACTCCTTTGCAATGTTCCTGACCAGGCCTAGATCTTCACCTGATTTCCAGTATGAAAAAGGATTACCCGCCCTGCCAACACCTTTAGCTTGAAATAAATATATCACAGAGTTCCTTATGAGTTCAGCCCGTAGATCACTAGATAAGACAGAGGATTTCCCCAAACCCATAATGAAATCTAAACCAACTTGAACACAATGGCCAAAACCTGGTCTCCAACCAAGCCAATGAGTTAATAAGTGTAAAGATTTAAGCAAAATTTTCCAGGTCTGCGAGGTCGACGAAGTAGAAGGAGAAGTCGACCGAAACCAAGTAATCGTGGAACAATGAGGTATATACTTTTCCTTTATAACTTTACTCCATACCCCATCCTTTGTTAATACCCGCCATAATGAGTTTGCGTCTAGTGCCTTATTAAATAGGTAAATATTTTGAATGCCCCAACCTCCCAGTTGCTTTGGCTTTGCTAAATGCTCCCAACTGCACAGGTGGATGTGCTTCCTCCCCTCAACACCCGACCACAAAAAATTAAACATCGGGCTACAGATTTTATGTAAAATGGATGTTGGTATGGCTGCCAGTGCCATCCAATATATGGCCTGACCCTCAAGCACATATTTTAACAGAGTAAAACATCCCCCCAAAGACAACCATTTATTGCACCACCAACCGATCTTTTCTTCAAATTTTGAAAGTAGCCAACGCCAATCCTTCGGTTTATACCCATCTGCTTTTAAATAATATCCAAGGTACCAGAATCCTTTTGCCAATTCCTCAAAACAATGAGGAAAAAGAGACTTCAATCTATCTAGAGAATCTCCCACAATCTCGGAGTGATAAAAGATTGATTTTGACCAATTTATACACAAGCCAGATGCTCTACAGAAGGTTGTTAAAATACTTTTTATCTCAGACCACTCTTCCACAGATGCCCTCGACATAATTAAATCATCATCTACAAAAAAACAGATGCAAAATTTTCACTAGTCTTGATACCTTAACCCCTGAAAGCTTCCCTATGCACATACCTTTTTTCAACAGTAAACTAAAACCTTCCATGACAAGTATAAATAACAAAGGCGATAACAGGCAACCCTGACATAGTTTGAGCTAAGAAAGACTTAAAGAAATATAATATCTTGATTGTATTGTTAATTGAGTCTAGTTTGAGTGGTTGAGAAGGAGTAGTATCCTCCCCACCCAAAATCAATTCTCATAAGTGATATTTTGAAAACTAATCAATATATTATTGTATTAACCTTGAACGTGATTAATATAATCTTATAATATTTTTTTTTTAATTGTTAAAATTAAATAATAAATATAAAAAATTAAAATTCTCATCATTCCAAAATTTTGAAGACACCATAACTTAAAAGTTGAAACACCATAATTTAAAAGTTGATAAAATTGAGACACCATACTTTAAAAAAAAAATCTATATCGTTTCAACATTATTACATTATTTGTCCATAATAATAAATGAATGAAATGTTTCATTTGAAATATTGGAGATTTCAAAATCTTACACATAACTCATCTCAAAAAACAAAAATATCTAATATCATTATATTTCTAAAAACTTAAACATCATTATGCCTTTTATTATTAGAAATCGATAATAAATACGTGAAATTAGATTTCCATCGTTCCAAAACTTAAAAGTTAAGAAAGTTGAGACGCCATACCTTTATAACATTTATTTGCGAAAAATATACTAACTAGTTATTTGTGGATGTTCAGAATACTTTGCAAAATAATTATATTTGTAAATTACACATTAATTTAAAATATAAATGGATGTGGTTTTCAACTTTGGGAAATTTTATAACATTTATCTGCGAAAAATATACTAACTAGTTATTTGTGGATGTTTATAATACTTTACAAAATAATTATATTTATAAATTACATATTAATTTAAAATATAAATGGATGTGGTTTTCAACTTTGTGAAATTTTTGTGTGGACTTTATTTCACGTGTTTTGAAGGTAAAAAATCAATATTCATTATAGCGATTTGAGTTTGATAGAGATTTCAATAATATTAATCTGTTTTTGTGTTTGATGGAGGTTTCAATAATATTAATTTATTAATTTGTTTTTTTATACCTTGTAGAGAAGAGCCTAGTGTGAACCTAGTTTCTTTGACATGATTAAAATTATATATATGTTTTTGAAGGAGGGATTGGAACCTTGGTTAATGCTCTTATTCTATTTTTTTTTTAATTAATTTCTTAAGAACTTGTTTTAAAGTAATTCTATAATTTGTGTTTGTTATATTTATATAATATTTGAGTAAGGTTTTTTTTAAGTGTATTTATGATTTGTGGGATTAGTTTTTGGTTAAGAAATTGTAATTTTTTTTAAGCCACAACAATTCTTAGTTGGTTGGATTTTTTAAGTAAACAAAACTCTTTAAAACTGATCACACAAACCAAATTTAACTTGAACAATATTCCTTAAATATGTTTCTTATTAAACCTTATTTATATTTATTTTTTAAATATTATTGTATTTCAAATCTAAAATTATCATACTCTATAATAACTTTTCATACCATATAGTAACTTTATTTTAACAAATTGTTGAACATTTTTGAAATAGAGGATAATTTCCTTCTTAAAGAATATATGTTAACAAATTGTTGAACATTTTTGAAATATGGGATAATTTTCTTCTTAAACAATTTGTTTAAGAAGTTTTTACTTTTTTCTAAAATCTTATAGCTTATAGGTAGATGGGAACATTTGAGATTCTTGTTCAAATGGGAGTTATACTCTCTAATAACTTTTCATACTATATAATAACTTCAGGGGAGACTTTGTTGTGATGGAAACATTTGAGATTTTTGTTGAAATTGAAATTGTTGAAATATAAATAGTAATCGAGTTGATATAATAAAACATGGTTTGAAGAAAATGATTACTCTACCTCAAATATATAGTTCCTTTTCCATTAATTTTAATAATTTTCTAAACTAATTTAAAAAAACTTTCATTTCCAAAAATTTTAATAATTTTCTAAACTAGTAAAAAAGACTTTAAAAACTTTAGATTAAAAAACTTACCATATTTTATATAATTCAATTAAGTCAATCTATTCATTAAGCATGAGAGATGATGACCACAATTGATTAAATATATAAATTATTTATTTATTTATTTATATCATTGTTAATATATTCATTAATTACTAATGACTAAATCCATAACATTAGGAAGTCTAATGTAATATGGAAAAAAATTGTAATTTAATATGAAAAATAATTTATTTAACATTCTTGTATTAAAAGTGGTAAGGTGTATTTAGAGTGCACATGATTCATTCATATTTAACATGTTCAATTTCTAAATAGTATTTAAGTTTTGAAGGCGTTGCAATATTTTGTTGCAATATTTTATTGTGATGTAATATTTATTAACTTAATATATTTAATTAATAAATTTTAAAATATTTAATTATTTCAAAGTATTTAAATTTTAAAGGTTTTGCAAAATTTTATTATAATAAAATATTTTTTAATTTAATAAATTTAAAAATTAATAAAATAAAAGATTCTATATATTTGAAATTTCAAATTAAACTATAATTAAGTTGTTCTATATCTCCTCACTCCACACAATTATGTTTTATTTTATATTTCCCCATATACCCTCATATATGAGGGTGGGGGAATATAGAGTAAAACATAATATATGTTTTATTCTATATCCTGCACCCGAGCAAACCCCCCCAACAAAAACCCCACCATATACCAAGATGAAAACATAAGGTTAGGTTTGATTAGTAAATAATGAATGAGAGTTACCACCTTAGTAATATCCTACTTTATTGAAAAGTTTGAATTCATTTATAGTATAAAGGGTCGGTCTCGTACTCGCGTGACACGGGGTCGATTCCGACCGCTACCAATATAACCTCCAGGTGCCATACATATGCCCCTTCGGTAGGCACGAGTAAATTGGGGGGATTTGAACTCAGAACCTCATGGAACATAACACTTCATATCACGACACTTGCCAATTGAGTTGCCCCCGAGGGCTAAAAATATATAGATATTATCTTCCAGGATTTTAACCTTTAAATCTACTCTTAAGCATACTCCTTTCTAACCATTTAGCTTCTTTTGTCCCTGATGATGGGTGGAGTGTCCACTCGAAACGTTGGACGTCTCAAAACTTCTACAAAGTCTACTTCCAAAATCTCCTACTATAATTATTATTAGGTTTTGACATTTAAATTTCATGTCTGGGGTTAAATGTTAGGTGCTTTTATGTATCACATGATCCCTTTCTTATAGCCTTAATGACGATTAAATGTGATAGTGGGTATTTAATGGATATTAGTGATTAGCTAAAAACTATCTATCTTTTGGTTTTGGAGAATGAGCTAAAAGTGTGTCTAATTGGCTAAGAGTTTGTCTTCCTTAAATGTAAGGAAACGAGTTAATTGCTAAAGACCTAGAAGCATCTAGCAAGAGTGGAAGTCTACCCCCCTATGAACCACCAATAGGTTATTTCAAGTAGCAAAGTTTGTTTGCACACCATCGCCATAATCTTGTTGTCAAAATCTTAAAATGTGGTCAAAATTGGTCAAGAGTTTGTCTTCCTTGAATGTAAGGAAACTACTAAACTGCTAAAAACCTAGAAGCATCTAGCAATAGTAGAAGTCTACCCCTTTATGAAACACCAATAAATTATTTCAAGTAGTAAAATATGTTTACACACCATCACCATAATCTTGTTGTAATCTTAAAATTGTTTCAACAAAAACTAAACTAATAACCCTAAATACAATAAGCTTTTTCCTACTTTAAAAAAAATAGTTCTACAATAAATACCCCTTTCCCTAACTATTTAATACAAATACATTAAAAAAAAATTACATTTAAAATTAAATTAAATATAAAAAACTCTTACGAATACCGATAACTTCATTACTAAAATTAACTTAACACCATATATGATATGTACTTCTTGCACTCAAAATTGTACTTCAGAGAAGTACCTTGCACATCCACAACTCAAGCAAAGCTTTACCCCACCTCCTTGTTTAATCCACATACAGAGCTTTCAACTAATATAAACATTGATTCAAACAATGGGTCTACAAAGTGCAAGTGTGTGCTATTGACAGAAGGGCATGACACTAGGAATCCATGGGTCTACAAAGTGCAAGTGTGTGCTATTGACAGAAGGGCATGACACTAGGAATCCATGGGTCTACAAAGTGCAAGTGTGTGCTATTGACAGAAGGGCATGACACTAGGAATCCAAGGATTGGAGAAGATGGTAAACATCAAGAAGAAAAGAATTGCATGGCCACATATGTGGTCACCCCACTCTAGACAATGGGAACTCCTTTAACCTTTAGCACTAACCCACTTTATTTTATTTTATTTTTGACTCTGAATTTCATGTGAGTTTATTACATAAAAAATCATTTTTTTAGAGTGGGGCCCGCAGGAAGCTAACCACACATGGTGACATCTGACTCCGGGGTTGAGTTGGGAGAACCGGGTTTCACGGGGTCAATTGGCCCCGAACGTCACGGCCACCCTTCCGCCGGCTGATTCAAAACCGGCTCCGCCCGTTCTCCCTGCTTAAAACCCCCGCGAGCAAAGTTCTGTGTACATACAGTTATTTGAATGTGTAGGTTGTTTGAAGTGCTGTCTGCGTATATCATGGTTTATATGCCTCGATGTCTCGACCGCCATGAAAATGGTTTTCTGAGCTTTCGAAAGTCAAAATTGGGGTTTGCGGGCTGAAAATTGTGGGGTTTTGGGATGAAAAATTGAGGTTTTTTTGGCTGAACATTGTAGGAGTTTGGATTAAATTATGGGGGTTTTTGGCTGAAAATTGGGTTATTTTGAAGGGTTAAATAAATGGGATTTTTAGGCGGGGTAATCAGCTAAAATTTGGAGGATTTTCAGGCCAAAAAATGGGTTATTTTGTTTAAAATTTGCGTTTTTAAGGTTGAAGAACTCTGGTTGTGGGAGATTCTTGAGGCCTGACTTCAAGATTTGTATATCTGGTAGGAATTGTGAATTACTCGAAGAACAAGGTTCAGTTTTTATTGGCAGCATGCCTTGGAAGGTCTCCTTGGTTGATATCTTCAGGCGGACCATGTATTTTGTGGTGTACGGCGGAGTAATTCAGTAACGAGAATTTTTGGGGTTTTTCTGGTCTTTCAGAATTTTTCTCTATGTGGGTTTTTTAATTTTACAGAGCGCTTGGAAGTTTTATTTCAGAAGTTATCAGTTTGGTATAAATGTCGTGCCGAACAGCATCAAGCCTTAGGGAATTCCGTGCATTAAGACATGAAAATGGTCGTAAAAAGAGTAATGGGATAATGATAGGCAGAGTCATTGCGTGCTTCGAGCTTTTGCAGTATTGCCAGGTATTCTTCCTTCTCCTTTAGCCATTGACCTGTTTTGTTCTAGTTCACTTGAGGATATTAATGCCGTTTTGTTTTATTTCGTTCTTAAGAGTTATATCTGTCATATCTATTGTATTTTATCATTACGATGCTGTCTTTGGGACTGCTATGAATGAAATCATAAGTACCTAAGCCATGATGATCGGAAATCATTACGATGCTGTCTTTGGGACTGCTATGAAGGAAATCATAAATATCTAAGCCATGATAATCGAAAATTTATAAGCACCTTTGTTGAAGACTTCCCAACCCACTCTTTCTATTTACCAAATAAATAGCTGTGTCATATTCCTTTGATCCATTGATCAACTGGCAGAAGGTCAATTAATTTCAACCCATTTATCTACTAGCTGAAAGTCGATTTTCTTCAATCCACCGGAGAACTAACTGAGAGGGACTTACTTCAATTGATCGAATAACTTTCTAGGTGGCTATATACTTTCATTTATAACAATCTCAAGTTGCCATATCCAGATTTCTGTTGTATTGTATTGTTGTCCAAATTAAGTTCTATCATGGAAGGCAATTCTTTTACTTTGTTTGGGAATCCACCTGAAATAAATTACGAAACAAAGATGGCTAACAGAGATGATGGTCACGATAAACTTTTAGGTTCTAACCGCTAAAGATCTCTGTGTGCATGGTAGCATGAAAATTCATACGTTATTGATGTTCATGAAAATTCATACGTTATTGACGTTCATGAATTTGCTATAACCTATAGCTCAAGGGATTGAAAAAAATTTAAAGAATTTGATAGATTTCGTTACATTGTTTCGACTAGTAACTGGAGATCCAGAGCCTCACGTCACTTTTATAAATTGAGAAATCTTTAAAGGAAGTATAAAGAAAAGATATTGGATTTCATTTGAGATTATTGATGTAACTTTTTATACGAGAACTTACTAAAGCAAGGAACCCCGACTCTTTAAACATTGTTTTTATTGGGATGAAGTATTTTGAATAACAATTGTATTGTGTAATGCAAGGTTAAGAATGATAACCGTTCTTTATACGACTTATCAAGATATTAAATGTATATGGCGGTGGTTGCAGTGAAGCAAGGGTTTTTTACGTCTGTTTTGTAGTGTTCATCATCTATTCTGCTTCTATATAAATTATGCAGGTCTTTAAGGTGTCTACTTTCTTTTTAATGCTCATTACCCTGTTTTGTCACGCAACTCTTCACAGATATAATGTGTCTTGTAGTTGGAGCGATTTGCTCATCATGTTGGTGGATGTAAATAGAGTATTTGGTAGAAGTATATAGTTGTTTAGTCAAGCTGGTAAATGTAATATTACATAGTGATGAAATGCTTTTGGTTCCATCCATGGGTGATATGCAACTATTTTTCATGTATTTTCTTAACCATATCAGTTAGACATGTCCTAGTGGAAACGAGTTAGAAGCGCTTTCTACAGCATAGGTGGAGTACAGGTGGATTGGTTCCATCCATGGGTGATATGCAACTTTTTTTCATGTATTTTCTTAACCATATCAATAAGACATGTTCTAGTGGAAAGGAGTTAAATGTGCTTTCTACAGCACAGGTGGAGTACAGGTGGAGTAGATGTGTCAGGTCTGTGCATAACTCTATTGTAGGAAAAAGAAAATTACCAATAATAATGAAGAGTAACTTCAACACAGGCTTGATAAATTATAAAATAACAATTAAGATAAACTATGATAGTGAATAACAAGTTCTTGCTTCCCCTACGGTGATTATGGATTCTCATATCAATTAGATTTCCCATTGCATATCATATCACTGTATGATTAAACAGTGTATATGGACTGATAATATGGGCTATTCAATGCGCCTGTAGACTAAATTGTCTTTAATTCAGTGGTTTCTGCAAGTTGCAACAAATGAATATTTGAACTTTGAACATCTTCAAATATTGTCCTCTTGAGCACTATCCGTTTTCTTCTCTCTTGGCTTGCTATTGGTATTCAAATAACATGCACAAGTAACAAGCAACATAAACATGAACAGTAATGAATTAAATCAGCCTAAATCCAGATTAATTCTGGATATCATAAGTGTTGAGAGTTGAGACTGTTGGATCAAATCCCTCAAGGTGCAAACCTTTTTTAGAGTTGAAAATTTTGAAGAAAGGTAAGAAAGGTTTGTGCCTTGAGGGATTTGATCCCTCTTAGTGCTTGATAGATCCGGAATTATGCTGGATCTGGTCTGTGGCATGGCTTTCTACTTACTGATCTCTGAAATAGACATATGCCTTTTCAGGAGACAGAAGCTACCATTGTTCGGACAATGGAGTTGAAAAATAACCTGTGGTTGGTTGCAAAGATTTATACTTATACAGTCTTGTGACTTGTCTCTGCTGATAACCTTTACTATCTCTTGGCATAAAATTTTTAGTCAGAACAATGGAATGGTTCTTGTCAATAGGTATATAGTTATAAATGAAGCATTTTGAGAGGGTGCAGGTGGGCATATGCTCTAGCGACACAGATTTCTGCTTTTTTTATCCATATAGGATAGCCCATATTAGTTGTTCTATCATTGAGTATAACTATGCTTCTTCCCTACTGAAACCAATTAAGTTCATGTGCTCTCTTTCTCAGTGACACAAACCAGAGTAGTTTAAGTTTATATATGTACCGTTTCTGTTTGGTTGTTTCCCAAGTTTAGGTACCGTCCAAGTGATCCCTTATACATCTTTGTTTTGATCAACAAAATGGCATGAAAACATATGCTGTTGCCTTCTCTTGTAAATCAACTATGTTATGTTAGCTAACTAATACTCATTCACAAATTTTGAAATAATAGAATGCCAATCCATTTTCTTATTGGTGTTCATACCTATCATACTAACAAACAGTATTCAGTTGTAAAGATGGCACGATTAGTTCTTTTTTCTAGTGAAAAATGAAGGTTTTGTAAACAATAGATAATTGCCATCAAAATTCTACCACTAATCATGAACAACTAGAAAGATCCATATTTGTATGTCTGGTTGGATATGAATTTAAAGCAAGAAATTGTCTGCATATGTTATGGTTAGGTACTATACTCATGAATGTGCAAGCATGTGTTGATTCTGTTGCAAACTGAGTTAAATTCTTTCTCTTAGCTTCACTGTTTCATAAGCTAACTTGTAAAGCTTGTGACATTTTGAATTTAACATAATGGCTGGACAGAGCTGAGAATATTGAAGCATTGAAACATTGAACAATTCTTTAGGCTGTATGTTTGTCTCAGTTCTAGAGCTAGTTCTAGAATGCTATGGATGTCAAA